>PVIH01003175.1:0-167350 GCA_004025045.1 Sigmodon hispidus | reverse complement strand
AAGAGACCTTGAATAAGGATATATAGGGAAAGCTGAACACAAAGAAAATATATGTGTAGCAATCTTATTTGTATTTCTACCCTTGATAAGCCATGCTTATGATTCTTATCCTCTGTATAGTTATTGTTAACTCTTCTGCATTTTAAATTCTTTTTACTGTTTTTTTTTTGATAAATACAAAATAAAGAAAAAAAAAGAATAATGAACATACTGATGAAGACTAAATAATGTTTTAATTCAATAAACATCATATTCTTTTTTGTTTCCAAAAAAAAAAAAAATGCAGTGAATCTTTAAACCTTACATGTACTATTGTTTCCTCAAAATTGAATAATATTGATTCATAGAACTTGTTTGCTTTATCAAGTGGACTAACAATTTTCAAAGTAACAGATTAAAATAATATGATGTTGTTTGTTATATCTTATTTATTAATCACTAACTTTTCTTTGAATGACTTGGCTCCAGCTAACCGAACAAATAGAGCTTTTCCAGCAGGTTATCTTTATAGAGTGGTTACTTTCAACTGATCACTTAGAAGGTAAGCTCCATGATATGAGGGAATATTCATCACATATGCTTTTGTCTTTTAAATTTCTCATAGATATTGTACATTGACCTATTGGCTGGATAAATGCACCTATATGTAATTTCCTAGAAAAAAAATGCTACAAAACCAAAACACAACAAACAGAAATTTCATGAAACTATAACTCTTAGTACATCTGGAAGACAGAAGTTTAAATCTCTTAGTAATTATCAATGACTCTACACAGCACAAAAGACATATCAGGAACCATAAATGAATACTCAAATATAAAACTTAACTATATGCAACAGTGAAGAAGGGTTTTGTGTTATTTGTAGCAGGTTTCATTCAGTCTAATTTATAAAATTGCTATGACCTTTCTCCTCTACCATTGTCCTCTGTCTCCTGGTTCTTCACTGCTTTTAATTGTCTAGCCACTGAGACACCTGGGGTTCCAATCCGTATATTATAACCTAACTCTTTGATAAAAGTTTATATGAAAGTTGTAATTTAATACTTTTAACATTTCTTGAAATAAACAGTATTTGTTTCTAAAAACATAAATTAATAATGCTTAAATACATTAATTTTAACTAATGTGCCTTCAAATTAGGAAATTTTATGAAAGTAATAACATCAAAAGTTTTCAGCATATCCTACCTTCTTCCAACGTGTTATTTATTTTTTATTTAAATGGAAGGATGAATGTGAGTGAATAAAGTTTATAGTAGAAAAATAAATGAAAGTTTATAACTCAACATCTTGATGAAATTCAGAAAGATTTTAGTTATCTTAAATGTATGGTGTTCATAAGAGGAGGACATACTAAAAATTAGATTTAAGTCTTTCAGTTTTATGCTTTGATAGCATTATAAGTTCTGGAACTACCATTTGCTTTGCTTTTTTGTCTATCTCCTGTCATAACTTTGAACACACTCAGACATTTCAGTTTGGAGAACAGAGTGAATTTTTTTTTCTTTTAGTCCTTCCCACTGATAGTATCACCTGGCTTATTTCTCTTGCTATCTCTTTGATGAGTATCTTCTTCTTTATTGAATAGGTTCTGGTAATAATAAATTGCTTATATCTGAGTGAAGAAGAATCTCAGTATAACCTAGCTACCACCATTTGGCTGATTGTTTCAAGGAATGCTTTGCTATGTCATCTACTCCAGGTTTTTCTCTGCTGAAGATAACTTTAAGAGAAGATAACAATAAGTTCAGTCTTGCTCAGAAGTACTTCCACAACAACTACTTGGTTTATAGTTCCCTTGTACCTTTATGCACTGGAATAGCCAAGTTCACACGTTATGAATAACCATACCTCAGACCTGCCTTCTTGGTCCATGGTGTGAAAGTCAGCTCTGTTGCTTCTGTTTACATTACTGATAGTTCCTTTTAACACTGAGTTTCTGTGAACAGATCAAAAAAGACATTTTTTTTTTAAATTATTCATCACAGGGAAGCAACCTCCACTAACATCTACCAATGAATATAACTTAGTATGCTGAAAGAAAATTTAGAGTGAAAAGCTTAGGTGAAAATTCAGGAAGTCAGAACAGATATGTAATGAAAAATGAGATCGTAGACAGTTGAGACAGAGAGAAAATGAAGCCAAGGTAGAAAGTTTCTGATGGGTATTCTAAGAGCTCTTATTGTGCCCATCTTCATGGACTTCTAATATACTTGTGGATATTATCATATGAAACATGGTACTATCAACATGAATTGGGAATGTTAACTATTCTGAGACATTCTGGAAAGTGTGCTTTTAGAAAATTTCAAGTAGAAAGAAATTAAATGAAAATGGTTGTAGAAAATTGGAATCACTGCTCAAGGGGTGACATTTAGGCAAAAACAGATTCAAGAAAAGCAGCAAAAGCAACTGAAGGGTGCCTGTGAACAGAGGTGGGGAAAGGTTGGAAAAACAGCGTTATGACAGTTTAGAAGAAGAGGATGCATCTGTGCATGGCTGGAAATCACTGGGAAGGCCATAGGCATGTATAAAATGTAGTGATATTTTTAAAGCTGCTTATTTCCAAGGACTAATTTGCAGTGGTTTTTATGACATGCAAGTGCAAGCTGTTGCCGTAAGAGCTGTGATCTTCAAATCTAGTGATAGGTGTTTTAGGTCTTTTTTGCCACCTTGAGTATTTTTTCCTTAGCTGAAAATGTTAGAGAAGAAAAAGAAGATCTTCAAGTCTTTTTGAGTTTTAAATTTTATACCATAATGTCATATATTATGACAAGGAGATTTTGAGAATATTCAAGACATGTAACCACAGAGCCTAACAGAAGATGAAAATTGCAGTGAGGGAAATCCTACATAAAACACAAAAACTTAATTCTGTACAAGTGATAATATACTTAAACAATTAAGCAACAAATTATGGTAGAATAATGGGACTCACATTAGTGACAAGCAGCATGGCAGGAAGGAGATTAGGTCACTTTTATCTCAACAATTTATTGTGTTAAGTAATTATGACCAACTAAAGTCCTATTTTCTTTATTTCCCAAACTTCTGTGACTTTGTGTGGAGGCACCCTAACTATAGTCTCACTTAACTCACCTAATGTGACCACACAGAGGTCTTATCACTAACAGAGCCATCTGTCCTGTGCACAAGAGTACCTAGCTTTTATTCTATCATTTTGATCAATTTAATGTGACTGTGAATAATATGGTATTTGTGTATATACTGAGGCTGGACTGAGATAAATCAGAGAAGAGCACAGGCATTATTTTTCTCAAATGATGTTACTGAGGGAAAGGCAAACCATCCCAGTACACAGATATCTTGAGTTGTATAGAGGCAAGTTGGATTTTTATCATAAACTATTTATATTTGCAAAATTTTGTTAATAAGTGCAGCAAACGATAACAAATATAGTCAACTTTTCTTTTGGTAATTTTTTTGTTTTTTATTAAAAACTAAGGCATAAGTCTTTACTTCATTGTCACAATCCTGATATCCATTCTCTATGGCAAAAATTAAGGTTAAAAAATACAAATGTAATCCTATTTACATATAAAACTATGATTTTGTCCATCTCAATCAACTTTTATGTCTCTATTACACATTTTGAAAATTATGAAGAGAACACAAATATGATGCATAGTAAGACTTTAAAATTTATAGAAATAAAACAAAATAGCTGGTCACTAATTTGTTGTTTAGTTAGACAAATAATTTGTCAGTCATTTAACTATATACATTCAAACGTACAATTAAATTTTTCAAGATATTTATTTCACCTAGATATATTTTCCTATACAAAAATCTTTAAAGTGGTGTAGTATTTTAATCTAGATATTTTCTTCCTGCCAGTGTGTCACATTATAAGTTGTTTCAAACATCCTGTTACAATGTTTAGATATTTAATCTCCTGTCAAAGTGAAGGTTAGCTTAACCCATATTAAATAAGAGTAGAAAAATAGAAAAGAAAACAATGGCAATAAGCAGTGTTTAATTCTATTTTAGAGAACGAATCAACCTTCTTTTGTAAGATGTAGCTGAAAATAGCAAAAGCTCACACAGATATACAGTGTATATCATTCTTGGGTTAATAAAAACAATTTGTATGCAGGATGGAGAACAAGAGGAAAGTTATGGAAAACATTTCTCAGCTGAAGACAGTGAACCAGATGTCTTAAGACTTATGGGAGCAATCAGAGGGGACCAAGCCCCTGTGGCAGGCTTTATTAAGTTACACTATGACCCAGCACCTTCAACTTATTTGGCTGTCCAGAACTTCAGTGATTAAAACCAAAAGAAAGGTCAGCCACAAACCTTCAGATTGTCCCTGCACTAGATTTTTTCATAAGCATTAGTACCTTATAGAGATTATTTTCTTGATTCAATCCACATATATAAACATTATATATGTGAATTGGATATATTCCAAATTTAAAGCTAATTTTATTTTATTTTTTCTTAGTTTTTTAAACATATTTTATATAATTATTTTTTGCATACCAACCACAGTTGTTATTCCCTGCCTCCCTTCCTATTCACACCTCAAAGAGAATGAGTACTCTCAAGAAGAGTCAACCAAGTCTGAGACATCAAGTTGAGACAGGACCAAGACCCCCACCTCTGAATCAAAGCTGAGCAGGGCATCCCTCCATAAGTAACAGGTTTTAAAAGATAGCTCACTCACAAGGGATAAACCCTGGTCCCACTGCTAGAGGCCCCAACTGCTCCAAACATACTACAGTTGTCCACATTCAGAGGGCCTACTTTAGTCCCAGGAAGGTTCCCCAGCTCTCATACCAGAGTCAATAAGCTCCCAATAGCTTGGGTTAGCTGTCTCTGTGGGTCTCCCCATCATGATCTTGACCCCTTGCTCATCTAATCCCTCTTCCCTCTTTTTGACTGGATTGGGGGCTTGGCCTAGTGCTTAGCTGTGGATGTGAGAATATTTTTAACAGATGATTATTCCATAGGTTTTCTCATACTGGTTTTCAAATGGTTTTGTATTGTTTGAGAATTTCATATATGTATATAATGTGTTTTTTAAAAATCACCTTCATTCTCATGCCTGTATTTCCTTCCCTATTTCTCATATTGCCTTTTCATCATAACTTCATGTACTCTCTTTTAAAACCTACCCAGTCCTTATAGTTCTGACTGTATGTACATGGATTTAGGACCACCCACTGAAGTTTAGGTAGTTACTCATGGCTTGGATATCTGAAGAAAACTTCTCTTCCTGCCTCAACAACCAACTAACGTTGTGGCTTCATAAGTCCCTTAGTTATTCATGCTGGGATTGTTACTGGCTTGATTTTGTGCAAGTATCATGTTATGTTCACTATAAGTTCAAGTGCACAATGTTCCTGTCATGTTTGGAAATATTGCTTTGATATAAACATCTACAGTCTCTGGCTCTTCAACCGTACTTTCTCTTTTTTCGGATAATCTCTGAGATGGGGAAATGTTCTACTTGGAGCTAAGCCTTCCAGAAACTTTATTGTCTGCAAATTAATAAGTTGAGGGTCTTGCCTGTGTCACAATCTACTATATATAGAAGCTTCTAAGGTTATTGTTAAGAGACACATTAATCTTTGAATATAATGATAATAACATATGATTTAGTCTAACACTGTGTCCATTAGGGTTTCCTGCTAGAGTGATAAGGTAGACAGCATTGAATTTTGGAACAAAGAATAGGACTAGGCATGAGTTCTGTCTTAGGGGTCAGGACTTAGTGTAATCAGTAAGTTCTTCGTTATTCCAGCACTATGTTTGCCACTACTGTGCCTGTAAAACAATCTTCCCAGACCAATCATTATTGTATTGTGCAGAGCTCATAACTGGATAAGACTGTTGATTTTATTTTCCAGATCAGAATATTGATTATATTTTATCTTCCAGCACTATAATAGCAAGATAGGAGGAAATGTCTAAGACATCTTGATTGCATCATATTCATCATAGGATATGACTTATATATTTGTTGTTTTCAGGAATGGAGTTTGATGACAAAGTTATGCAGGGTAATTGTCCTGGTAGGTTTGATACAAACTAGAGTAATTTCTGAAATGGGAACCACAACTGAAAATATGTCTCCCTAAAATTAGTCTGTGTGACACATCTATGGGGCACTTTTAAAAATAGTGATCAATATGGGAGGGTCTATCCCATTTTGTGCAGTACCATGTTGGAGAAAGCGGTCCTGGTTGGAAAGAAAAATCAGCCTGAGCAAGAGGAAAAAGCTCATAAGCAACATTTTTCTGTTGCTTCTGAATCAGTTTCTGCCTGAATATCCATCAATGAGGCACTATGGTGTAAAAGTTTAAGATGAAATCAATCATTTTCCCCAGGTTGCTTTTCGTTATGGTATTCTATCACAGCAATAGATATCCTAAGTATTACAGTAACCAAGAGCCATGGCAACCACCTGTAATAGTTGGTACCTCACTGACCAACAATTTAAAAAATATTAATCCATATCTGGCATTAAGTTTTTTAGGGTAGGTTATATTGTTTTGAAGAACAGAGATACCCTTGTTAAAGTGTAACTACATAGGTGAAGTTCCTATGTATATGCCTGTATTCTGGAAAGCATCCACAGCTATAGGTTTCTGTGTGACTTTTACAGAGTTCCTTACTGTTAGTTATTCCTCTAAATACTTGCTCCTTTACCTTTCATTAATCTGTAACTTCATTTAGTTTTATTGTTTAATCATTGCGTTTTTAACTTCATATTATCTGAATTTTTTCTTCTTTCCTTGAATCCATCCCTCATTTTCCCTTTCTAGTTCTTTGAATTGTATAAATCCTCCAACTGAAACACACTTATATAAAGAGTCAAAGCTAGTTTTCACTTAAGAAGGAGAAATACAGTATTTGTCTTTCAGAGTCTGGGTTTTTTCATTCATAATTATTGCTTTTTTACCATCTACCAATTATACAATTTCATTTTGTTTGACACCTGAGTCCATTGTAGAAATTTTCATTATTTATTCGTTATTAGTTGGACATCAATACTGTTTCAATTTATAGCTATTGTGAAGAAAGCAGCAATGAAGATATGTGAACAGGAATAACAGGATATGGAGAAGGATATATGATGAGATTTAAGGTATATGCCCAGAAGAGTTAAAGATGGATTATGTAACAGACATAGATCTTTTTGAAGGAAACTTTTCACTATTTTTTTCATAAAAACATAGTCGGTTTGAAAGCTAACTTTACATTGAATAAACTTTCTCCTCTCCTACATTCAAGCCAACATTTGTCATTTAAAAAATTATAGCCATTCCACTGGAGTAAGATGAATTCTCAAAATAATTTTAATTTGCACTTCACTGATTGCTAAGGATAATCAAGAAATATTTTAAAGATAGTTTCAAAATGTTAAGCAGCATCTGAAAAAAAGATCAAGTACAACAAGGTAGTTTTGCATATAATTATGAACATATTCATAGGGAACACAACATGTTCAGTTAAGTTCCAATGAAAAGAGAGTTTCCGGCTACAGATAGAGAATGCATGAATACATTTTCAAAGTAATACAATCAACTAGGTGAAAGGTATCAGGACGTTGACATCGGTTGAAGATTCAATACTACACTGAATCCTATTTTAGCTTTAGACATTGTGTGAGTTTAGATGCCTTTTTATGTGCTGAGATTTTCCTCTCCTATCTCCCATTATATTATGATGAAAAGATGCACCAAACTCCAGATATACTCTTTTGAAATTATAAGCATATTGGAGTGTCAATTGCCTGTGAATACTGTGTGCCTTCATGATAACAGACACAATATTCTTTCTAGTGTCTTCAGTTCAGACAGAAATCTAATGTTAACATTTGGAAGTGTCCTGCTATGGATGTCTGTCATACATGGTAAAGCACTGTGCAGGCAGGTGAAGATTTTAGTTTACTGTTCACTTCTTGGTAAAAACTTCAAGGGTTGGCTTTATTCTAATAGTCACTCCTTTTCTTAGAGCTTTACTCTCTTACTAATTTTTGGATTGGGGAAGTTTATTATTATTATTATTATTATTATTATTATTATTATTATTATCTTTTATATATCAACCACTGTTCCCCCTCCCTACTGTCTTCCCAGTAATCTTCCAGCTTCTCCCCCTTCCCCTCATCCATTTCTCAGAGAGGGTAAGGACTCCCAAGGTGAGACAATACAGTCTAGTATATCTACTTGAGGCAGGACAAACAACCCCCCCACTCCCCCACCCACTGCCAAGTACCAAGGCTGAGCAAGGTGTTCTTCTATAGGAAATGAGCTCCAAGAAGCCAGTTCATGCACCAGAAAAAAAATTTTACCCCACTGCCAGAGGCCCCAAACTGCCCATGCCACAAAATTCAGAATGTCCATGCCATCCATATTCAGAAGACTTACTTTGGTCCCAGGAAGGTTCCCCTGCTCTCAATCCAGAGTCAGTGAGCTCCCAAAAGCTTGGGTCAGCTGTCTCTGTGGATTTCCTCATTATGACCTTGACTCCTTTGCTCATATAATACCACTTCCCTTTCTTTGACTGGACTGGGAGCTGGACCTAAAGTTTAGCTGTCGATCTCTGTATCTGCTTCCATCAGTTGCTGGATAAACAACCTATTTCTTATTGAGAAAAACAGATCAAAAAATATTTGCAAGTCGGAAAGTTTAGGAAGTATTTAAATTGCTTGGAATTTGGAAGTTTGTTGGTCTAAGCCATTGAGATTTTACTGGAAAACTTCAGTGGCAACATAGAAATGTAGAGAAGGCAAAATAAAGACTAAGTGTTAGCTTTGCCTCTGCAAAGGGCCAGGGACTACTCCAAAAAATGATCCTTCACATATTCTGGCCAGAGGTCTGCCATGCCATGGAGTCACATGTGTCTGAGGAAAAGATACACAGGCTGAGAGATTATTGTCAGAGATTGGAGGAAGAGGAGTCAGGAGACATGACACTCTCCATAAGAAGGACCAGTGCAAGTTCTGTTGCACTTGGCTGCCTTCTATTCTATCTCATATTTCAGTAGGCATAAAGAAACTTAGATCTGCACAACAGAAATGTGAAGTTACGTGCATTTAGTAAATGTAATATGGAAATATAACAGTTTCATGTGAAAATGTAGATTTTTTTGTCTAACCCTCTTAGAACAGGAGTTTTATACATGCTGTGATAACTTAAGTTTGATTGTCACCTTGATTTGATGAAGATGTTCTTATTAGATTAGTAAAAAATTGCCTGCCTGCAAAGGGCTTTTAAGAGGACTGACAGAGATCTGAGACATCACATTGAATGCGGCATCATCAACTGCAGGCTGGAGATGTAGATGGAAAGAAAAGGAAACAAGGAACTCAGCCAGTCTATTCTGTTTTTACTTCTTGGATGCCATAATTTCAACGGCTCTGAGCCATCATATCCTTTCTGCATGATGGATCAAACCCCTGAAACCATGAGCCATAATAAGTTACTCCTCTTAAGTTGTTTATGACATGTATTTATTTTTATACAGACAAAATGTGTAGCTAAACAATGCCTTCTACAAAAGTTTAAACACAAGAAAACTTCCTCTGAAAAGCAATGATAATATAACACCCATGAGATTATATTCTTTGTTGTTTATTTCTCTTCAATAAACCACTCTCAAAATTAACAAGTTGTTTTTCACAATATTTGTAATAATAAATTTTAAAATATAAAATATTTTATATAAAATATAAATATAAAATATAAATTTTAAATATAACTCTGTTAGAGAAATATTACACAACTATTTAAATTAGTTATGTTTTAGTTTTACCATACAGAGACATATCTAGATTATGATACTGAGTGAAGTAAAAAGATAAAAAAGCATTAAAGACTACAGTATTAATTTCAAATGCTTCTTTTTTATTCTTTTTTATTCATGTAACACTTTTTATTATTTTTTATTTTTGAATAAAGTCTCGTTTTTATCCATGTACCCCCTTGTTCAATCTCTCTTCCCCGTCCTGTCCCTCCCAGTCACTCTCTCTTCTCCCCATCTCCTTATCTCCTCCCCAGCAAGGGCAAGAGGTAGCCATGGTTGTTTCTCTTGTTGAACCTTTGCTCTCCTTTTTAATCTCGATTGGCACCCTGCAAAAATATGAACATAATACTTACTAGTTTTGCTTCCTTGTTTCATTATTCTGAGATGAAGATTAAACCTGAAAATTCAGATGGGCTAGGCTAGACTAACAACCCTCCACTGTGTTATACTTCCAAGTCTTTTCTTCTGTTTATTTTGAAAAAAAGCATCAGTTTCAATTTCCAAGCCTGATCTTTATCTCACCATGTAGATTTAGCAGGCTTTGACATTTCAGGCTTCCTGCCTCAGCCTCCTAAGTAGATACAGTATAGGCCTACATGACCATACCAGCCAAATACCTTAAATCTGACTTAAACTTTACATTCTTGAGGAAAATACAAGACTTATCTATTTGATGTGACTTTTCTTTCTATATATAAAATTAATCCATTCTTCGTTTGACAGGATCTAGGTTGTTTCCACATTCTTGCTATTACAAATAATGCTGCTATGAATATAGTTAAGCTAATGCCTTTGGAGTGTGACTGTGCATCTTTAGGGTATACACCCAGAAGTGGTATTGCTGGGTCCTTGGGGAGATTGATTCACATTTTTCTGAGAAACCACCATACTGCATTCCAGAGTGACTGAACAAGCTTACACTCCCACCAACAATGGAGGAGTGTTCCCCTTGCTCCGCATCCTCTCCAGCATAGGCTGTCATCTGTGTCTTTTATCTTAGTCAATCTGACAGGTGTCAGGTGGTATCTCAAAGTTCTTTTGATTTGCATTTCTCTGATGGTTAAAGATGTTGAGCACTTTTTTAAGTGCCTTTCAGCCATTCATAATTCTTCAGCTGAGAATTCCCTTCTTAGTTCTGAACCTCATTTTTTGATTGGGTTACTCAAGGTTTTGGGCTCTACATTCCTGAGTTCCTTATGTATTTTATATATTTTAGAGAATAATCCTGTATCACTTGTAGGGTTGGTTAAAATTTTTTCCCATTCTGTAAGCTGTCATTTTGTCCTATTGACAGTTTCCTGCTCTTTACAGAAGCTTCTCAGTTTCAGGAGATCCCATTTATTGTTTGTTGTTCTTAGAGTCTGTGCCATTGGTGTTTGCCTGTGCCAATTCATAGAAGTGTATTTCTCATTTTCTTTTCTATCAAGTTCACTGTAGCTGGGTTTATGTTGAGGTCTTTGATCCACTTGGATTTGAGTTTTGGGTAGGGTGACAGGCTTGGATCTATACGCATTATTCTACACATTACCAACCAACTATGCCAACACCATTTGTTAAAGATACTATCTTTTTTCCATTGAATATTTTGGGCCTATTTGTCAAAGATCAGGTGCTCATAGGATTTGGTTTAATGTCCCGACCCTCAGTTCAATTCCATTGATCCACAAGTCTGTTTTTAAGCCAGTACCAGGCTGTTTTTATTACTGTAGCTCTGTAGTATAACTTGAAGTCAGGGATGGTGA
Source organism: Sigmodon hispidus (assembly GCA_004025045.1). Lineage (NCBI taxonomy): Eukaryota > Metazoa > Chordata > Mammalia > Rodentia > Cricetidae > Sigmodon > Sigmodon hispidus. Next base: position 155,827 of record PVIH01003175.1, on the reverse strand, counting down.
TGTCTCCTGAGGTTCTTTTGTGGAGAAAAATTGTTTTGGCAGTCCTGGGTTTCCTGTTATACCAGATGAAATTGAGTATCATTCTTTCAAAGTCTGTAAAATATTGTGTTGGGATTTTGATGGGCAGTGCATTGATCTGTAGATTGCTTTTGGTAGAATTGCCATTTTTACTATGTTGATCTTACCTAACCAGGAACATCAGAGAACTTTCCATTTTCTGATATCTTCTTCAATTTCTTTCTTCAAAGATTTAAAATTTTTGTCAAATAGATCTGTTACTTGTTTGATTATAGTTACTCCAAAGTATTTTTAGCTATTTGCAACTATTATAAAGGGTTATGTTTCCCTTATTTCTTTCTCATCCCTTTATCTTTAGTGTATAGAAGGGCTATTGATTTCTTTGAGTTGATCTTGTGTCCTGCTACATTGCTGAAGGTGTTTATCAGCTATAGAAGTTCCCTGGTGAATTTTGTGGCTCACTTATGTATACAATCATATCATCTGCAAAGAGAGATAGTTTCACTTCTTTTCCAATTTGTATCCCCTTATTCTCCTTTTATTCTCTTATTGCTTTAGTTAAAACTTCTAGAACTATATTGAATAGATAAGGGGAGAGAAGACATCCTTGTCTAGTTCCTGATTTTAGTGGGATTGCTTAGAATTTTTCTCCATTAAGCTTGATGTTGGCTGTCGGCTTCTTGTAAATCACCTTTATTATATTGAGATATTGTCCCTGTATTCCTGATCTCTCTAGAGCTTTTATTATAAAGGAGTGTTGGATTTTGTCAAAGCCTTTTTCAGCATCTAAAGATATGATTATGTATTTTTTTCCTTTGGTTTGTTTATATTATGGGTGATGTTTACAGTGTTTTTTGTATGTTGAACCATCCTTGCATTTCTAGGATGATGCCTACTCGGTCATGGTGGATGATATTTTATATATAGTTGTATACGGTTTGCCAAACTTTGGTTGAGAATTTTAGCATCAATATTGATGAGGGAAATTTGTCTGTAATTTTCCTTCTTTGTTGTGTCTTTGAGTGGCTTTGGTTTTAGGATAATTATGGCCTCATAAAAAGAATTTGGCAATATTCCTTCAGTTTCTACTTTGTGAAATAGTTTGGGGAGTAATGGTAGTAAATCTTCTTGAAAGGTCTGGTAGAATTATGCACTGAAACCTTCTGGACCTGAGCTTTTTTTTTAAACTTGGGTGGCTTTTGATGATGGCTTTAATTTCCTTTAGGGTTATAGATCTATTTAGGTTATTAATCTAGTCTTCATTTAATTTTTGCATATGGTACCTGTCCAAAAAGTTTTCCATTTCTTCTAGGTTTTCCATTTTTGTGAAATACAGATTTTCAAAGTATGATCTGATAATTCTCTAGATTTCCCGGGGATTCTGTTGTTATGTCCCCCTTTTCATTTCTGATTTTGTTATTTGGATAATCTCTCTCTGCTTTTTGATTTGTTTGGATAAGGGCTTATCCATATTGTTGACTTTCTCAAAGAAGCAACTATTTGATTCATTAATTCTTGGTATTGTTCTTTTTTTTTTTCTAATTGTATTGATTTCAGCCCTAAGTTTTTTTATTTCCTGCTGTCTACTCCTTCTAGGTGAGTTTGCTTCTAATTTTTCTGTGGCTTTCATTTGTGCTGTTAGTTCTCTAGTGTGGGATTTCTCTACATTTTTCATGTAGGCATCTAGTGCTATGAATTTGCCTCTTAAGATTCCTTTCATTATGTCCCACAAGTTTGAGTACTTTGTGGATTCATTTTCTCTAAATTCTAGGAAGACTTTGATTTCCTTCTTAATTGCTTCCTTGATCCAGAGGTAGTTCAGCTGAATGATGTTTAGTTTCCATGAGCTGTTAGGCTTTCTGTGAATTTTGATGTTGTTGAACTCTAACTTTTGACCCTGTTGGTCTGATATGATACAAGGGATTATTTCCATTTTTTGTATCAGTTGATATTTGCTTTATGACCAATTATGTCATTAGTTTTAGAGAAAGTTCCATGATGAGCTCAGAAATATGTATATTCCTTTGCATTTGGGTGGAAGCTTATGTAAATAACTATTAAATCCAATTGCATCATAACCTCTGTTGACTACTAATTTCTTTGTTGAGTCTCTGTCTGGTTGACCTATCCAGGGGTGAAAGTGGTGTATTGAAGTCTCCCAATATTAGGGTGTGAGAACTGATGTGGGATTTGAGCTTTAGCAGTGTTTCTTTTACATAGGCAGGTGCCCTTATATTAGGGGCATAAATATTCAGGATTGAAGTCTCCTCTTGATCAATTTTTCCTGTGATGAATAAGTAATGACCACTTGGTCCCTTTTAATTGCTTTTAGCTTAAAGTCTACTTTGTTAGATATTATGATGGCCACTCCAGCTTGTTTCTTAGGTCCATTTGATTGGAAAATCTTTTTCCAACCCTTTACTCTGTGTCTGTGTCTGTCTTTGTGGTTGAGGTGTGTTTCTTGTGTGCAGCAGAAGGATGGCTTCTGCTTTTGTATCCATCTTGTTGGTGCTTGTCTCTTTATAGGTGCATTGAGTCCATTGATATTAAGGAATATTAATTACCACTGATTGATATTTCCTGCTATTTTTGGTGGTAGCTTCTATGTATTTCCTTTCTCTGGGCTGTTCTTCTGTGGGATTATTGATTGATTGTGGTTTCATGGGTGTATCTGGGATCCTTGTGCTGGAGTTTTCCCACTAATGCTTTCTGGAGGTCCAGATTGGTAGATAGGTATAGTTTCAGTCTGACTTTGTCATGAAATATCTTGTTTACTCCATCTATGGTGATAGATAATTTTGCTTGGCATAGTATTCTAGGTTGGCATCCATGCTCTTTTGGTGACAGCATAACAAGGCCTTCTAACTTTCATCATTTCATTGAATAGTCAAGTGTTATTTTGATGGGTCTGCCTTTATGAGTAAGTTGGTCCTTTTCTTTTGTAGCTCTTAAAATTTTTTCTTTGTTCTGTATGTTTTCTGGCTTAATTATTATGTGGCGCGCTGACTTTTTTGGGGGTCATATCTTTATGGTGTTCTATAAGCTTCTTGTATCTTTATAGGCATTTCCTTCTTCAGGTTAGGGAAGTTTTCTTCTATGATTTTATTGAATACATTATCTGTGCCTTTGAGCTGATATTCTTCTCCTTCTTCTTTTCCTGTTATTATCAAGTTAGGTCTTTCATGGTGTCCCAAAGTTTCTGGACATTTTGTGTTATGGCTTTTTAGTTTTAGTATTTTCTTTGACTGATGTATCTATCTCAGCTACTGAGTCTTCCACTCCAGGGCTTCTCTCTTCCATCTCTTGAATTCTGTTGGTCATGCTTGTATTTGTAGTGCCAGCTCTTTCCTTCAGGTTTTCTATTTCCATCTTTGCCTCATTTTATGCCTTTTTTATTGCTTCTACTTCAGTTTTTAGTTCCTGGCATGTTTCTTTCATTTTTTTTAGTTTACCTTTTCTTAGTTTGCTTTCAAGGATTTGTTCATCTCTTCCAATTTTTTGTTTGTATTTTCTTCTATTTCTTTAAGGGATTTTTTTTATATCTTCTCTGAAGGCTTCAATAATCTTTGTAAAGGTGTTTTTGTTGTTGTTTTCTTCTGCTTCCCATTTATTTCTCTGTTTAGGTCTTGTAGTTGTTGAACCACCAGTTTCTTCTGGAGTTGTCTTGTTGTTCTTTATATTATTATATGTATTTTTGCACTGGCGTCTGCCCATAGCTTCAGTGGTTCATGATGAGGCTGCTCCCAGTCAGTTGTGGCAAGAGGGCTTGTGTGTCTCCTATCTCCTCTGAGCAAGGTGTCTACTTGATCTCTGACTCTGCTCTGAACAGTGGTCTGAATTTCAATGCCTCAGTCCTTCTCTGATGAGGTAGTTTGCCCTGGAGGTGGGACCAACTGTGCAATGTCCCGTCTTTTAGGTATGGCTGGAGGAGCCCCTCATAGTCCAACCCTAGTCCGGTCTGCTAAGAAGAGACTTGAATGAGGCTGTGCGCATTGACCCTGGTCCTGGAACACAACTTTCTGGGCTTTGAATTCTAAATTTAGTCTTGATCCCACAAGACTGAACTCTATTAGGCCTTCAAATATTGGTGTTTTTGTCTGTAATTTCTCCTGGATATACTGGAGGAAAATCACTTAAATATACTTGTGCAGAGTGAAATGGACTAGGTATGCATGTTGCCTTAAAACTGTATTCAGGAGTTGAGACTAAATATAAAGTCTGGAAGAAAGCACATAATTGATGAATGAATGTGACTTTGTGGTATTAACATGGTGGATGTACAAAATTTTGATCTCTCTAAATGTGGCTTAAGTACTTGAATACTCATTTAAAGCAATTTGCCTACCATCAATATCATTGGTAATGTGAAAACGGCATGGGGAAAGGTTCTTCTGAGGTAGATAAATGTCCAAATGGTACCTCTTCCTATGGCTATGATCTGGGCAACAGATAGAATTAGACAACAGAAATAACTACTGTTCTTGACTACACTGATATAAGAACTCCAGTTAATAGCTGTATTTATGAATTTATTTACTAATTATACCTAAAGTAAAAACTTGGTACTAAAAAAGAATACTAATAAAATGTTTTAATTTTAACATGTGAAATATTAAATCAAGTATCTCTCCTACAATAGCAGTAAATAAATAGAATTTAAAAATCAGATTACCGAATGGCTCAGCCTAAACGAGGTAGAAATATATGTGAGAGTTAGTTACCTCCAACAAAACAGACTGTGCACACATGATCACATTTACTTACAAAATATGTGTTTTATTTATAGCAGTCAATTCTATTATTTTGGTTAAAAAATCTATTAAAATGAGTTACTTGACTTAAAAAATTAAAAATCATTGTTCACAAGAGGCAAAAACCAAGCCTGCTATTGTAAATCTGATGAAGATCTTATGGTTGAGGAGCTCCTAGGTCCTAGGAGTGAACATATATATTCCTAGGTAAGAGAAGCTCCCAGTCCTTATTGTAGATGCTTCCTTGTAGAGTGGGTAGTGAGTGATACAAAACTCACAATTGGTCAAAGTGCAGAGAAAGAGTTTATTACAGATATTCAGCCATAAGTAGAACATTTATTTCATATAACCTCCCTACAAGGTTTAGAGAACCTTGGTGGTGGTATTCAGAAAGACTTTAAGCACCTGAGAATGAAGAATATTAGGAAAAATGAAATCACAACTGTGCTTGATGGCACAGAACCTCCAAAAGATCAAACTAATCAACATTCTAGCATGGTGGAATGATGAGAACCTATTGTCAAGCCAGTGGCTGCTAGGAGTGGTTGTTTTCTTAAGTTGTTTCTGGTAGGCCAACTGTGCTCCAGTGGGTGGCTCCAGAAACATACATATATAGGCAGCACCAATTAGATTTAAAGACATATTTTTATAAAGAGTACATAAAGGTTGGAGTGGAACTGAGGACAGGAGATAGATTTGGAGGAGTTAGGGTAGTAGTGGGTATGAATAGGGTCAAAATACATTACATGAAGGTATGAATTTCTCAGCATTAATGAAACATATTGATTAAAAATTATTTCTTTGCATAACTTCTCTTTACTGGATTATAATGTTAAGAAAGTAGTTCATTAGTTTTCTGTATCTATTTCCTTCCAAACTCGGAGTATACTGAATAATGCTATTTGCATATTTAATGAATTAACAATTTATCAAATAATCATTTTATTAGTTCCCATATGGTTTCTGTAGTTGGTCAGCATCATATTCTGACAAATGATTTTAAATTATTTTAATTTTATATAAAGTTACTGAAATTTAAACAGATCTTATGATAGAGCATATAATTTCAAATGGTTGTTTTTATTCCAGTTCTTTTCAATTTACAGGGTAAATCCATGTTTGATTTGATGAGTAATTATATTTAGACATTTATCTGGCAAACTTGAATAAATTTCTCTAAGATGATAGCTCAGTATAATGTTTTTAAAGTAACAATATATAGCATGTAGAATTTACTGTGACAGCTTCTAGCATCAGCAATAGCTAACATTTATATAGCATTTACTGTGTGCCAGGCTACTAGATGATTCAGACTACTTGCCAGGCACTACTGACAGATTTTACATATAATATTTTGCTTAATTGTATCAATAATATTATGGACCTAGAGGTTTATTTTTGTCCCCATTTTATGTATGAGAAAACTGAGGATGCGAGAATTAAACATGGTGTTCAAGATTATGCATGGGGTAACTGACGGAGATCACAATCAAAAGATGGTCATTTGGCTTCACAGTAGGTGTGAAAAACTTTAAAGGGTACTAGATGATATGTAAATCAAGCATATAACATTGAACTGCTAAATTCTGACTACAGAATAAAATAAAAACTGTATTGAATTAATTAATATTAATGCTTTAGTGAGAAAAATTTATTGTTGCCAGTGAACTCATAGGTCATGGTAAATTGACCCTTAACTTTCTACTATTTTGATAAGTATGGGCACATGCTCTGTAATGAGCAGATCTAAGAGAGCCTCAAAAAATGACACTGTCTTGTCTGTGGTATTCTTTATGCAGACAGAGGGTTTGTCAGCCAATACCAATTAGTACTATGAAGAAAACACCCAACCTGAGAATCCCCCTTTCATACACTCTGATCTCCCTGGGTCTTGGATAGGAGAAAGGGACATTTCAAGATGCCAGCCCATCTTTTGCTCCTTGCCATCTGTCTTATGACATGCTCCCTCTTATGGAGTCACCAATACCACCTTTAGGATAACTTCATTGACTTTCAAAGATGCTTCTGAATTTATATCTGAGTTTAATACATAAAATGTTACAATCTTGTTAACAATTAAGGGCATACATTATTTCTCAGTGTGGTATAAAAATTGAAGCAAAGTAGGAAAAGTTTTGTTATACAGTGAAAAGACCCCTTTCACCTGCCAACTATGTTTCTATATGTTCAGCAACACACTGAAATTATCTGTAGTGTTGTGCTGTGTCTGAAAAGACATATTCCCATAGTATCCGTCATTTCAGAATTCTTCACTAAATGTTCACTCCATAGAAGCAACCCACAGAAGGGCCCATATCCTATAAACTACTGATATTTTTCATAGTTTCTTCATTACTTTACTCTTTTGTTATGGCTTCAACTTTAGTACTTATATCACAATTGCTTAAATTTGAATGTCTAATGTGGAAATTAATTACTGTTAAAGACTGATATTTGTATCACATAGTTTATAGTATTATTTTGTTTTTGATATGTAGGAAAGATAAATATGAATAGATGTACCCATTTAAAATAGTATTGCAATATGAAAACTACAGTATCTATTTTAATAATGGTTATTATTTAATGGTTATTAACACTTCAGATACATAATGAATATATACACTACAGTAATGATCACCAAGTAATGAACACACACATTCACTGTAAGTCCTGTCAACTCTTCATGGCAGTATTTAGTATAGATATAACAATTATACTTCAGATATTCACAGACTTCTAGCTAATTAATGCACAAGCCAATATTGAATCCTACATATATAATATTGCATATCATTTTGCAAGTTTATTTGATGTATGTTGTACACATGTATGAGAATATCACAATACAACACAATCTAATGTTTAATTAGTAAGCCCCCAAAATACTGACAATACTTTAAAATAGTGAACATTATGTCACATGGACTTCCTTTCAATACAAATTGCATATTATTGTTAGACAAAATGAACAGAAATTATGACCGTGTCTGAGGAAAGTGTCATTGACCTATTCATTAAATTAAAAGGAACACCAAATTGGAAGAAAATGACAATATAAATATTTTTAGAATTTTAATGATCTCTGGAAACTTAAAGTAGCTATAAACAAATGTTATTGAGATAACTTTTTTAAAAGTCGAAATTTTCACAATTATTTAGGTGAAATTTCAACTTTTTATTGGAAAAAATATATATTATGAAAGCTTGAGAATTTGTCAAATTTTAAAGTCAGGTTTTGTCTTTTTGTAAAATTAGAAAAAAAATATAGATTTGTTGCTAGGTTATTGTCCAAATATTTGTATGAAATTATTATAAGCATGATATATCTGTAAAATAATGACTATTAGATATCAGGCACAAATTTGATTATGAACACACTCTACTTTGTACTAATATTACTTATAAAATATTTAAATTATTTTCTAAACAGAAGGTAATTTACAGAGCTCTGTATATTACACCATTGAAGCAGTAAAGACATCCCAGAGTAAGACATGTTTTACAAGCCACAATATATCTTATTTGTATCTATTCTACTATCTTGGGAAATTACTTGTCTGATGGTAGGAATTATTTTTTTCTAATGATGTTAAAAAATATTTATTTTTGCTTTTCCCTAAATAAATGGATAGAAGGGAAAGAAATGATTCAAATTTTCTGGTGCATATGTCTTCATTCCCTAATGTAAATCTTCACTGCATAATTCAGAGTCATGGCTGCCTAGCTCTTCACATGCGGCCCACGGAAAGTACTCTTGCTCTTGTTTTCCACCAGCTCCCAGAGTTACTGGCCTGGAACAGAGTTGCTATCCTCAAGTCAATACTGGATGCTTCTGGCAGCAGTTTCTGGTAATGTGCTTAGTAGGGAGCTATCTGCACATACCCGGTGACATATAACCAACATTACATGGAGGGATTGAACAACCCTAGGCCTAGGGTCTGTAATAATGGTTACATTTGGTTCCAGCCAACCTGTTACCTGTCTTGCAAAATTACCTTCTAATTCAGTGACAGTTTAAATGCAAAAGATTCACAGATAGGCAATTTTATGTTACTTTTGGCAATGAGTGTTTTGCTAGTTTTATGTATCTCACAATTAAAAGTAACATTATCTATGCATTCCGATTAGTTAGAAACATATTGTATTTTAAAAAACAAAATAAACACAAAAAATATTCTACCATGCCAAGCTTAAAGAAAAAAAAGTAAGAAATAATATCTGAACTAAGAAATGGGCTGTGCCAGAAGGCTAAAGCCAGGGTTAAAACAATACAATGGAGAAATATGGCTTCAACTTTCTGAGGTTTCTCACTTTAAAATAATCCTAGATGATTTTTTAAATTTACTTACTTTTTAATAACTGAAATACTGTTTTCTTTCTGAGACTTAGTCAGTGTCTACAAAGCTGCCCTTCCTGTCCTAGTAATGCAATTCTGATGTTGGTGTCCATAAGAAAACCCCCAGTGAGCATAGGTAAACTTTTAGATAATTGGAATATAATCCTAAACCAGTACCTAGGGTCATTATAGCCATACATAGGGATCTACAAGGAAACCTTCTCAGGTTTATGTTCCCTTTCCACATATAGATTTTCATTTGTGCTTCTAAGTCAATGACTGTTTTTTGTTTCAGCTACTGAGTGGTTGGTTTAACCTCTGTCCACGTTGCCAGCCAGTACTCTGTCTGCAAAAGACCAGTGGGGAGTAACACTCAGTATGCATGCATGCATGTGTGTGTGTGTGTATGCATTTTTTTATAGTGATATATTATGCATCAAATAAAAATTGCCTCAAAATCAGAGGAGAAATGTAGCCACAGTGTTAGCCATAAGGTCAGGCAGTGGTGAGACACACACCTTTAATCCTACCATTCAAGAAGCAGAGGTAGGAATCCATTTGGATGTCTGTGAGTTCAAGGCCACACTGATTAATAAGAGATTAATCTAGTCTAAAAGAAAAATAGAGACAGGCAATAGTGGCACATACCTTTAATCCCAGCACTAGAAAAGGTTGAGATAGGAAGTGATTTGACTGAGCAGAGAAAAAAATTTAAGACAGGAAGAGACAGGAGTTCAGCCCTTCTATTTTGGTCTTTTTGCACTTCTCTTTACTTCCCCATTTAGTTTGAGGATTCATGGAGACAGGAGCCATTTTGGCCTGAGGATTCAGTTCTGGTGAAAAGTGGCTGTAGCTTGTTCCTCTGTCTCTCTGATCTTTCAGATTTACCCCAATATCTGGTAATGAGTTTTTTATTATAAGACAAATTAAGATTCATGTAATATTTGTTAATTGTTTCATGCACTTCTCCAACAGAACTACACTTTAACAGAGGGTGAATTTCCCAATTCAGGGCTTTAGTAAGATATGCTACTGTTCACACTGGATCCTGTGGCAATCCCTTCTTTTCACACTGGATACTGTTGCAATTCCTTTTGCTTGCTTCCTCATGGCCATGTAGGTGCCAACTTAAACCATGGATCTTTGCTGCCCTTATTCACATAACAATGATCATTCCTAGATTATTGGTCATGACTAAAATCTCTGTAGGACCTTTTTTGAGAGTGATTCATTTTAGAAGATCCTGACTATATTTGGCACTATTAAAGCAGGTCTTGAAAAGACCTCAAAAAATAAAGAACAGTAACAATTACTCTAGATTTGTATAAATGCCATAATAGGGTCAGGTATAAATATAAAAAATTTAAAAGGGAACACAGGAATCTTTGGGAACTTGCAAAATAATTACTAATGAGATACACTATACAAGGTCCAAATAGTATTGGGGAGTCTTTAGGAAGAAGAGATATCATAGGCACTCTCAAACACCCGCAAATTGATTTGGGTTTTATCAGTAAAAATTCAAATAAACTTTAAAAAAAAGGAAAGTGAAAATCAAATTTAAGTTGATCCATTATGTGGTATAAAATAATTATATGTTATTCTTCCTCATTTTAAGTTGTTTTTTATTTGTATGAAATTTATGTTTTGATATTTATCTTTTCAATTCTTGCTATTGTTTTATATTAATTCTAAAGAATAATGATCCTGCTTATGGCATTTTTATACATGCATGAGAGAATCTGACTTTTTGTTTCTAGATCTAAATATTATTATTTAACATGATAACTATACTTATTTTCTTTTAGATAGGGAAACCTCACTCTTCTTTATGACTGAATAGAACTCTGTTGTGTATATGTAGCACAATTTCTTTAATTATTCTTCTATCTGATTTGATGGTCTGGCTATTGACTAGTGTATATTTAACATGGGTATAGGGGCATCTCTATTGTATGTATACTAACTTCAAATCTTTCTGATTTGACCAGGAGTGGGACATTTGGATTATAAACTTGTTCCACTGTATGTTTTCTTTCATCTGATTTGCCTATTTGGATTTCTTCCAGCAGTGTATAAGTGTCTGATCCCTCATTTTATATTATTTCATGATATTCTTATATTTTTAAAATGTAGAATATGTTTAGATCATGGTCATCTCCACTGCCTTCTTCATTCTCATCTTTCTCTTTGACTCAATCTCCCATTCTACTTCCATGCTTTTTCAAAACAGCACTCTCCTTTCTATTTTTCAAAGCTTTATTCACATATAAACTGACTGATCATATTTAAGCTACAAACTTGAACTATTAAAATGTATATACTTGTGAAGACATTAATATAATCAAGATGATGGACATTTCCAGCACTACAAAGATGTCCACCCTGTAATCCTTTCTTCAACCCCTTCTGACCACCACACTCTTCTTCTAAAAGTCTTATATGATGTTTTTATGCTATATATAATTTCATAGTTTCCATTATGCAATCATATGCACATTTTTTTCTGCTCTATAGATATCATAGTTTTGCATGAGTTATGTTGTAATATAAAACAATGGCATTTTTGAGCATGAGTCATGTTTTGTTTTTCTAAACATACTTTATCCATTAATATATTGATGAATATTGTGTTTTTTTCCTTTAAAAGTTGTTGCAAATAAAATTCTGATAAACATTTATGCATATGTTCTTATATTGACATACATTTTTATTTTTTGAGATAAATTTATATTCTCATTGTATTACAAAATTGTTTGGTAAAGTACTTCAATTTTAGATCTCTGTCAACAATTGAAGAAAAATTCCAATTCTGCACATTATTTCCAATACTTGGTATCTAATTCTTTTTTCTCTTTTTGAAAACTTTATTACATATGTATTTGGTGACTTGAATGATATTCTATTAATTCCCTTTCATGTTTTAAATTTTGATGTTGAGATAGGTCTTTATGACTTCTAATCTCATTAAGATTTTAAATGTATTGTTTGTACTGGCATCTACCCATCTCTTTCTCCAATTGGTGCTGGTGTTGTTTGGATTTCAGGGAGCTGTTCTTAGTCCAATAGAGTAAGATTGGAGCTCTTGGTAAAATTGGATCCAGTGGAGTCTGAGTCTCAGTGGAGTCTGAGGTCTCTAGGACATAGATGGGTTTGGGGGATAGAGTGGGCTTATAGGCTACAGGGTCCAATGAAAGGTGGTAGTGGGCAGGGTTATAAGGAAGGGTCCTATTGCTTGCCTGCTGCTAGAGCTGCAATGGAGTTGGGGGACTAGGGTTTTGCTCTGTTGCCCAGGCCTAGAGCTGGGCTGACTAGCTGAGAGAAGGGTAAATTACATCTTGTAAAAAAGTTCTGCAGAGTCTGAAGCCACTGAGTTTGGGTAGGGGTGGATTTGGGGAATGGTCTAAACTCCCAGTCCAGTCAAAGAGAGGAAGGAGAGATTATATAAGCAAAGGGATCAACATGAAGAAACCCACAGCGACAACTGATCTTAGCTACTGGGAGTTCACTGACTCAGAACTGACTGCTGTGGAACCTGCATGGAACTGAACTAGACCCTCTGAATGTAAATAACAGTTGAATGGCATGGGCAGATTGTGGGGCTTCTGGCAATGGGACCAAAATTTATTCTTAGTGTATGAACTGGCTCTTGGAGCATAGTCCCTATAGAAGAACATCTTGCTCAGCCTTGATAGAGGAGGGGGGGAGGGGGGCCCTTTGCACTACCTCGGCTGGATATGCCAGACTGCATTGACTCACCCTGGGACTCTTTACTCACTCTAAGGAATGGCTGGAATGATGGGTTGTGGGGAAGCTGATGATTACTAGGAAAAGGGGAGCGAGGGAGAACAGTGGTAGGTATGTTTTAAAAACCTTTTTTTCTTATTTTTCTCTGCTTATTTTTTTCTTTTTTTATTACAATAAAGTCATATTTTGAACATTTATGATTCAATTTTGGTAAACTGTTCTAAAAGTCATTGCTAGTTTTTAACATTTCTGTCAGTTTTTGGTTTATGTAAATAAATTTAACTTTATGAATATTATTTTTCTGATTTATACAATGCCTATTTTGAGAAGATGACAAATACTATTAACTACCATGTCAACACTCAAGTGTTATATATTTTTGTATTTCCATGAATATTTTTCAACTTTGTTTTTTGATAGTTTAGTTCTTTAGAAATTGTTTGTTCCCTTTGGACCTTGTTTTAAGATTTATCACAAAGAACACAAGCAATACTTAGTTTAAAAAACCTGACAATTGAGATACAATCTTTCTAAGGGCTCTACTGGGGGCCTTATAAACTGATTGTCTTAGATTTTCTACTGCATCTCCTCAACTCAAGCTCTCCACTGTGTTTCCCTCAGACTTCTTCTCACTATGCCACAGGCCAGAAACTCTCCAGTAACAGTGAACAAAGACAATCAAAGGGCTGACCTCATTTGCTTCTTATTTCTCCAAAACATCACTATTACTTTGTTACCTGATGCTCAATAACTTAAAAAAATAGTTTTTATTTATTTTTATTTTGCGAAAAATCATCTCTTTATTTTTACAAGAAGATGAAATTACCTATTATACGTTTATTAATGATTTCATTTATCTGAACATATTTTGAGAATATTTCTTTTCTTGAAAGATTACTTTACACATGATAAAAGGGAATTTAATAATGAAAAATATCTGTGATTTCAAGTTTACTTTCATTAAATATTGAAAATAATAAAACATTTATTTTTCTAAGATACATAAAACAACCAACTGAAGAATTAGGTGTAGTCTTTCTAATATTCTTACTATTTGTTTTAAAAACTCTTGTCATAATGAAGATATATATGTAAAAAACTACTATATATACAGTTGTTGTATATGCTTATTTTATATTTACATATAATAACCAATAAAAATCTAATTACTCATACAACATTCATTATTGAGATATCAACTAGTCTAAATACTGTTATACTTCTCAACACATTTTGATGAATTTACTCTTTCTCCCTTTCAAAGATCTGTCTGCATGCTTGTCACATGCACACATACATATATACACACATATATAAATCTTCTATTATAATTCAAAATTATTAAGTTGGGTGTCACATAATTTCTATTTCTATAAGTATCTTTTTGCTTCTTTTGTAATATAGCTAAATTGGTCTGAAGTAGTTTGGTTACATTACATTAGTTATGAGGATGAATTTTTAGGGATATCATATGTGTATAATTCAGATAAATCAATGAACTTGTTTATGTGTGACTCTTCACATCTCTGGGACCATCTTGATATATTTTATAGGTGTCATTGTTGTGGTTAGGATACCTCAAGTGAGTGACTTAGCCTGTTCAAATTCCAACTATTATGCTTCATAGCAGTGTGATTTGGGTATGTAATCTAGCTTCTCATTGGCTCAGATCCTAGTCTACAAATGAGTACAAATAATAAAAGAACACTTCTAAGAAAAGTACCTAAAAATAGTAAGAGCTCTATAGATGTTTAATTAAACATACTACTGGTGAATACATTGATAGGTAAACAGAACTTGGGACATATGTATCTGGTAACAACTGGGTATTATGAGGTTTTGTCGTGTAGGAAGCCTATAATGTCCTTTCTAGAGAATGCCTAGAGTATCATAAAACCCAATGAGGCTTTTAAAACAATGTGAGCGGCAATGTAAGATGAAAAGAATGTGTGAGGACAATTAAACAATAATGCCTAGATTAAGAATGGGGGCTATACTTAAAAGGGAAAGTGCTTACCTTAATGACAAAGTGTTAGAAAATGATTTTTTTAATGTTTTGTTACTATAAAATAAAAGAAAGTTTCAAACTAAAGACAGGTTATAAAGTTTTGAAAAGCATAAGGACTATCACTAATGGAAAGAAAGCATTCAAAGTAAGAATAGTATTTATTTATCAAGAAGATTGTGGATCTCTCAATTAGATACTGTCAATGATGATATTCTGATTGCCTTGATATGATTCATGAAGGTCGTAGATTGAATCAAATGACCTATGGGCATGTCTTTTACCTCAACAACTACCAAATTAAAAATAATTTTGATATCCTCTAGGAAAACTTGTTTATGTTGAAGTTGAAACAGTGCTAAAAGCAAAAGGAAATTGAAAATTCTTGGCTAGCCAAAGGATTAGCCAGAGTTCTGTCTATCTTGAGCAAGTTGTACGTTAGCCAGCAAACTGGTAGTTCTTGAACTTCTACACAACCTGTATTGGCATGTCTGTCTGCTTTCACAGCTTCTTAATAATGTTCACAATTAATCAATTTTACTATTAAAAAATTAGAAGTCATCAAGATATGTCATTAGCCTCTATTTACACAATAAAAATGAAAAATTCAAAGAAAGCACGTGTTTGCTAAAGTCTCTACCATAGAGAGAGAGGCTGAGATTGGGGATCAGGTCAGCTAAACGATATGGAGTCAGAAAGCACAATTTTGGCTCTTAACTCAAATACACAATATGGGTTATTTTTAAAAATGGTAGAATGAAGTACACCAGTCCATCTCTCTAGATGATTTTAGATCTCATATTTGGATGTAAAATATCCCAGGTGCAGACCTACTGTTGATAATTAACTTATTAGACTGCTCTCCTCTGGAGTTACTAATATGATTCTTAGTTCCTTGTAATTTTAGGGTCCTAAGATATTTTTAAGAACAATTTTGGTTCTTATCACACTTCCTCTTCTAATAAGAAAATGGAGGTGTTTATGTTGGTTTTCCAAAGAGGGAGCTTAATTAAGCAGAAAGACTCACTTTGATTAGGCTTACTTCTTGGGAAGGACCCTTATGGGGAAACACTGTATTCTTGAGATATTAGGTAGATTCATTTGGGACACTAGAGAAACACTCTTTCTGAATTTAAATTGTGAAGTAACCTTAAAATGAAATGCATTTTGAGATTGAGAGATTCTGAGATTTTTAAGATCATTCTGGTCTCAGACAGCTTGCAAATACAAGGGAAGAAAAAGGATGCTTTTGACAAGCTGTTCTAGTTAGGGCTATAGTTGTCCTACCATTTTCATGGCCTGGGAAGTGTAGCTCATGTTTGCTCTGTAGACTACACATGTTCCTTTTATGATTTTTTTGTTTATACTTTGTAGTTGTAAACTAATTTTCTTAAGCTTAAAATCATAACTTGAACTATGAGAAAAATGTAGGGTTTTTTTTTTTTTCTAAAGTTACACAAGCTGAGTGAGTAAATTTTTTGATTCAAAAAAACAAAGAATAGATGTATTTCTTCTAAATTCTTATAATTCATGCTGAGGTGTTTACTATGAATTTATTTTTTTCTTATCGAGCCTCACTATTTCTGACTGAACTGTGAATGATGTTGACTACCCGGGAGGAAGGACCATGTGCCCTTTTTATCTCTGTTCCATTTCATTTGGTATGCATGATGGGCATGGTGCCACTCTGACTTTTAACCCTAATGGAGAGAGAACACAAGTTGACTGGGAACCTCTAGGGAAACAAGAGCTTAAATAATAATTTGAGTGTAAAATCTGGTCTCTGGAAGAAAGGTCACCACATCTGCATAGCCCCTGGAGTCAGGCTTAGAGCTCTGTCTGCCTTCAAATAAAGAAGCATTTTGTGCTATCTTAAGGCTACTTTAGTTTGAGGTACAAGAAGCACATGACAGAATCAGGGGAACTGACTGATGTTTGTGCATGTTTGACTGCACTCTGCATCCTAAAAGAAGGCTGTGGAGAAACCCAATCAATACTACAAGCATGTTCTGGACAGCAGCAATGCTGTCTTCATTCTGTTACAATAATGAATTGAAGTCTCCCAACAGCAGGTATAATAAGCACTACTCAACCCTTGCTATTCAATCACCTTTAACTGGTTATATCTATCTAACATTCACTGTTAACTGTGGTTTTACAATGCCCCATTGGCAACCTTTTATAGCTCTCTCTGCACAAAAACGCAAAAACATCAAAAAAAAAAAAAAAAAAAAAAAGCCTCTCAGTGCCATATACTCAGTGCTTCCTTCCCTACATTTGCTAAAATGTTTTCCATTTTTTATTTGAAGTCCAGTGGAAGACACTGTGCACAAAATGAAGTGGTTTTGCCTTCAGTTTGAAATTATTTTTGCCATTACTGTTAGCCCAGAGTTCATATCTTCATTTTTTCTGGTAGAGAAATGATTTCATGTTATCTGGATGCCTTAAAACCAGCTAATCTTTCACAAATAAAACTGAAAGAAACATTACTATTTTTTACATGAAATTCATGGTGGGTTACTTTTTGGCATTTCTCGTTTAAGTTTTTATTTCCACAAAATAAAAGGAGTATTAGAAGTACAGTTTATGCATAGTGGGAATGAGCAAATATTTCTTATTTATTCATAAAAATGTTCGAAGAAAAGAAGAGTTTATCAAAGAATAAAGATTTGGGTCTTGGTAAAATATCCAGGTTTAGAACTCACAGTCTGAATATGAAAAATCACTATTATGTGTTTCATCTAGTTCTAATTTAATTTTTAAATGACAAGAATTTAATATTTCAGAACTAATTCTTTTCCTAAAACAAAAATATCCAATTAATATGTTTCAGGTCCACATCAAATGAATAATTGTTCACTTATAGATTTCTTTCTAATCAGTTCACATCTTTCACTTACATGGGTAAATGTTACCAAAAGTCAGATTTTGGGGAAAAGCAACTACTGATTTATGACAATATCTGTTACTTACTAACAACAATTGTTTTATAGTCATTTCATTTTTTTGTTTCCATTTGTCCCATAGCTTTGTTGAAAGTATTAATGAACCCTCTAAAGCTTTGTTTTTATTATATTAAATGCAGATTGGGACAATGGTAACAATGGCCCAAATTTGCTATAATGACATAAAATCCAATATCATCCAAATTTTATTTCATTTTAGTATTTAGTACCAGTAACAGTATAAAAGAATAGTAATATTCTAGAATAAAATATTCTAGGGTAATGTGGAAATGATACTGTGATAATTTTTTAAAATTTTCAATATTTTGAAAAATGCTAATGTGTATAAAGTTTAATAATATGATAAATCTTTTATGAAAGGAAAGGATTTGCTTTACAATTTTATAGTATGGATTCTGAATCAGCTTGCTTCTGTTTCTGAACAAATGGAAACCAAAGGTTCCATGTAACTAGAAGTGGCAAAACTAAGCTTAGAGTTCATAACAAAAATAGTGTCAAATTCAATTTCTGTTTCTACTACCAAGTAATTCTGAAATGTTTTGAAGTAACACTAGGGTGTAGAGAACAGTTCAATCTGCAAAATATCACCAATATTTTCAAACATGTGGTAATGATTTTCCTCACGCTTAAAAGTGGCTCAGATTCTAACAATAAACATGGTTGCTTCACAAAAAATGTTGATTTTGACAGGTTTGCAAACCAGTTTTTATTAAGTGTAATAAGGGGTCACTAACTTTTTCTTACACATCAAAAGATCACTTTATTTTAGTAGAGAAATAGCAGTGGTCAATAAACTTTTTGTCAACTGAGCTGATATGCTAATGAATTAGGCTATTTGTCTTTGAGATATTTATACTTTTAACAAGTACCATTTCTAAAACCGGGGATTCATCTAATCTTCTTTGAGACATATTGTTTTAAAATAATTTGTTCTCACAATGTTTAAAACAAAATATATGCTTTAGTGTACTTACATAAACAAAATTATGAGTATACAATGCTGATAAAGTATTATTGGTTATCTTGCATTTGTAAGTAGTTCTAAACTGTAGAGTTGGAAATGTATATTAGTCTCAGTAATATATAAAAGAAAATAAACTACTACAATATATTTTCCTGTCTTAAAATACAAGGATTACAAGGAGGAATTTTCATGTCCACTTTCATGGCCAAGTTCTTCAGTTTCTTGAAACAGAAACAACAACAATTAGACCCATGTGTTTTATATAAAAATTTAATAGGTGGAAAAAAATTAAGTTGTGAATAAAATCTTCATTTTTAAATGACAAGTATTTCTCATTGTTATATGCCTTTATTCAAGGTACAAAGATAAATTTTAAAATTCATTTCCCGTGAAAAAAAATTTACAGACATAGCACAGACCTAATTTAATAAGTAAAGAGTCTATCTGCATGAGATCCATACCTAGACTACAACTGCTTGTAATGGATTGTTGACTTGATTTTATACCACTTGACATCAGATTACAATACACTGAATAAATGTTAACCTATAATCCCTTTAGTAAGAATGAGCATTGTTTGTCTTCCCTTGTAGAGATCACATTGATTTTCCTTTATTGGATGCTCCACCATTGCACCTTAGATTGATTACTTGGAATTAAATGTGCAGTGAACATTTTTATTATTCTAAAACAGCAATCTTAACATTAAGGAGATGTACTTCTTCCCCACCCTCCTGTGCTACAGAATGTATATTCAGCCATGCTATTTGGATTTCTTTAGTTTTCCCATTTTGTTTCAGGGCTGCTGTGATGCTGACCCTGACTCTGCCCCTGTGACCCTTGACCCAGATGCATCTGACCAGTCAAAGTTCTAGGGGTGGCAAATTAATAGAAGCCTTGCTTGTTAATTGCATAAAAGAAAAGCCGAAGAATTCATCACCTCAGTCATGGCCAATGCTTCCCTTTGACCTCCTTCTCCCACAAGGCTTTTGTTGGTGGTCACATCTGTGGTTTTGCTACAACCTACATATATGCCATATAATTATTCAGCATCAAACCTTATTAATCAAATCGATGCTGTGTTTTAAATGGAAATTGCAGGATTAATACAAGCATTCATTTCATCCTGAAAATCTTGATGGCTTTAGCACATGGAATCCAATTGGAATATAAAAGAAGAGATGTAGAGACCTGATTGAATTAGGAGAGGCATGGTGCACATTAAATTACATATGCCAGCAGGGTTCCATGCTTTTGTAATAAAATACTGCTTTAGAGTCCATACGTCATAGACCTCTTGTGATTTTCTTTTACTCACCAGCACTCTCTTGACAAGCAAGTACACAAAAGGATCTGATATTTTTAAAAGCTATTTTAAAAAATATTCAATGTTTCAAATAAAATAATGCCTTTATATCATTATCTCTTTGAATATAAGAGGTTATCATTAGAAGAGATGGCTGAAATTATTTTATTTTAATAATTTACGTCTGACATCTCTTCATGTGATGGGAGAGGAAAGCATATGAAATCAACCTCTAATAATTCTTTTAGAAACTCTAAATATCTTTTAGGATGTCAATAAATAGTAATTGTAGTAAGAAATTAAAATGTTTTATTTAGTGCCTGGGATGGTGTTTAAATTGGTTTTACTACAGTTATTATAGAAAACAACAGGGTTGAAAATAGAAACCAGAACTACACAGCCAGGCTGATATTGACAAGAGCTACTAAGGTATGAGCTAAGTTCAATAGCTTTTTCTTTGGGGTTAACCCTGACCTAGTGTTAGATTAGCATTCACACATCAATAACTCAAACAAACAAGGTCAAATTATAGAGGTTTCTTATTCGATTTGAAAAGTTAGGCACAAGTCTAGAAATTTTCTTCTACAAAGAACTTCTAGCTGTAGTTTTGTTTCCAGACTTTGTGAATATGAAGAAACAAATGTCTGTGCTTAGTGTTGTGGGTATAAACACTCTGTAGTTAGATTTATAAAGGACACTTGAAGGGTATTTAAATATTCTGATCTAATTCATAACAGTTGTAAAAGAACAAATATTTACAAAAATAGTAATCTGATTAAGAGAGTTAAGTTGTAGAAATCTTATCATCATTCATAAATTATCTTAGGCAATTTTAAAAATCTTCTAGCTTTATGTAATTCAAATGCTACATTTTATCTCATATAAAAAAATAAACTGGCTTTTAAGTTTGACTGAGTATAATTTCTTGTTCTGTGTTGTACCATATTATTTTGAGAAAGATTAGGGTAGTCTCCTCATGTTGCCTAGGCCCATCTGGAACTTTCAAGATCAAAAGATCCTCCAGCCTCAGCCTCCAGAGTATCCCAAAGTACAAGCATGTGCCACCACACCCAGCTTGTTTTAAAAATATGAAACAAAAATCTTTCTACAAAGAATTCTGATGCCCACATGTACCAGCGTTTGAACTATAAACAGCCACAGCCTTCATATGCACAATCTCCTGTCTGTGTGGTTTGGCGAAGTTTCTTTTATCCAATATAAGAAAAGGAGTATCTTGCCAGTGGATATGCATCTCATATCCCCTCATAGTCCTGGTTAGATATTGGTATAGTACAAAACTTCTAGTGCTATGTGACACCCATCTCGTTATATATATCCAAAGCTGTATGCAGATACTTGCTTGCTTTCCATCATATACTGACAGGCCACATTTACTGTTTTCAAAAATAACTTCAACTGAAATAAAATTTAGGAACACAATATGGAAAAAAGTTCTGATTAAGGAGAATTATTTTGTGAATTACATCTAAATGCTAAGCTTCTGCCACATTCAACTTCAGAATACTTTGGGAACTGAAAAGCGCTCCCACACTTGGCTAACTCAGGTCACTGTGGAGAGGGACACCTTCCAAAGAGCAGCTCCTGTTAGCCTCTCCTCCCCTTCTGGCACGAATTTAGGCATCTCTCCAAGCCTTACACACAATGCTGACATTTTGAAAGATGCATGATTTTGAAATTATCTTTAAGATAAGAAAGAAGTTACTCAGAGTGTCTTAATGACAACAAATTTGTGAAACTGCATTTGACAGTCATGAAATGATGCTGCTATAGTAGTTTTATGATGTAAATATATTATTTTAATACATTCCTTGCCATATTAAATTTACTTACCCAACACCATATGTATACATACTTTATGCAAAGTTATAAAAGACAATTAGTTGTAAAATAAGTCAGCTTATAATTCACACAGAGGATTTTAATAATAATGTATAATACTGACAGGGGCTGTTAGAAATATACAACATCTCATATCTTCACTATTACTCACCACTTGTCTATGACTAGTATTTTTTTCAACTTTGACTAAACTCAGAGATTATACATTTTTTCCATCAGGCTGTTAAGAGGATTTTAGATTAAAACAAAATTTAGAGTGAATGAAAATATTAACCCAATAGATAAACATTTTTGATCATTGTATGGTACTGTATAAGAGTAAAAATGGAAAGGATAGATATATCTATGAGTGAAAATACAGCCTAAAGACTGAGAGAAAAAAGGAGCTAGAGGGTGAGAACAATGAAAATTCTCCATGGTGTTATGGCAATATAAAAGGTAAAATGCTGTAGTATCCCCCTTTACGAGGAAAATATATGTTTACTGTAACATGTGTGATTAATAGTAAAAGAAAAGCTGAGACATTCATATGTGATACAATACAAATATTTTTAGATTCAATCAATAAAGAAATATGCATATGAAAAACATGGAAGTTTAAGATTTTTTTTTTGGCCCCAAAATGAAAATGGGTGAATAAAATGATTTAAAACACACACACAACAAACAAAAAACAAAACAAAAAAACCTGGTTTGCCTGTAGAAGTGTTGCTTAGCAGAGATTTGTGGTGGCCATAGTGCATCCGTGGGCATTAGCTTTGACCTACTGTGCTTTCTTTATCTGTAGCCGAGCCTAACCTGGCTTGAGGAGCTTTAGATTTTATTTTGTAATTTCCATGTATTTTAGAGAAAAGAGAAAATTTATTACTATATGGGTACTTTTTTTTAGCTATCATGGATGTTTTGTTTTTTTATATAAAGTTTGATATTGATTTTCAAAAAAACAATAAAAAAGAGGATAAAAAAGAAAATATCAAACCTTTCAAAAAAAAGTTCACTGTCAGAGGATTCAAACTATTTGAATCTTGTTGGAAATGTGTACCAGCTTCTCTGGAAAGAATAAAACTGAATTTTTCTGTGACTATAACAGGAGTAATTATGTTGTAGGTCTTAATTAGGACAAAATGCATGGGCAAAAAAGTATCAGACTCTTCCCTATGCATGCAGTGTTATCTTTTGGCTGTGCAGCATCCTCCGGACAGGCTGGTGTGTCACTAAGGGGAAGTGCTGCTTTGACAGGTTCTAAGAATTTTAGGAAATGGAGCACAGCTAAAAAAACAAAAATAGGTCATGGAAGTGGGTCATCAAAGAAAGTTTGTCCCTGGCCTGTTCCTCTTTGTATCTCTTCCTCTCTTTCTTGTTCATCGTTTTGATGAAGAATATTCTCAGCCATAGACAGAACCAACTGAAACTATAAACTAAATAAATCACCTATCCTTCAAGTTCTTCTCTGAGGTATTTTAGTCACAGTGATGATAAAGCTAACACAGTTAGAATCTCAAGAAAAATAATGCTTTCTTGTTTCAATCACAGAGGGGAAAGATCAAGGATTCTTAGCCAGACACACCACACGTGCGCGCATGCACACACACACACAGACACACACACACAGACACACACACACACACACACACACACACACATCTCTTTGTATGTGCACAAATATTGTGTGCTGTTAAGGACTGAACCCAAGTCCTCAGGAATGCATCAGAAGTGCTATACCATTGAGCCATGACTTAACACTTCTAATCTGTCAGGTTTTAAAAATATATATATATATATTATTTGGTGATTTTACATCATGCACCCCATGAAACTCAGTTATCAGACCTCTCAGATTCATGCCCACTCTTATGATCTCCCCATTTACAAAAACGTTCATTCATGCTGCTCATTTACTTACTGGAGCATGATTAAACTCACTTGTTTTTGATGAGAGAAATGAATAAAATAGGTAGAAAACATTTCTGCTGGAAAAGGTTTATCCTTTCTAGATGAGAGTATTGTCAATAGTCCATAATGAGAAACACCATAGTAGCTCAGAACAATAATTATATTATTTCTTGAGGTCATATGATATTTTAAAGATTCAGGGATTTTTACCTAAAGAGAATCTGTGATTTAATTATGAGATTTATTATGTTACAGCAGTGTGAGTCACAGAAAATAAATAGTAAGTGGAACCCATATATGGGAAAGCCCCTCCTAACAAGAGTCAACATATAATGAATGAAACATTATTCAAAATAATATATTTTGTTGCTATATCTTGTTAAAAGAAAGAAAAATAATAACAAATTATTTTCAGTAAACACTTTTTACATTGTTATTGATATGTGTAGAAAAATCTCTTCACATTAATATAAAAATTAATTAAAGCTGGATAAATAGCCTGAGGAATAGGTACCCATAATTATCTTGCCCCTGAAGTTAATTTAGAAGCCAAGGATAGGATTATTCAATTTTTCAGATTATGCTATTCTTTTAACTTATTCTATTTAGTTCTTGTTCCAATATTGCACAATAATAGTTTAACTTGATCACTTCGGATATAGGTGAAAAACTGCATTTGGACATGTGCTTAGATTTTTTTTTTCTGGATGACATTCCCTTGGGCTATTGGAACTGCTTGAGTACAATATGTAATACACACTTCAAGAATATGTTCTTTGCTGTGACAGAAATAAAATCTTTTTTTTTCTAGTTTCCTTTAAAAAAGCAAAGAAACTCCTTTAATTTGTTAATGTATTAGTTGGATATAGAAGTAAATAATGTATAAATTATTCCCTTGGTAATTCTTCAGTACAAAAATCAATAAAATAAATGGTAGTTAAAGAATAAGGTTTTTTTCCTTAACAGTAGAGTGTGGTGATAATAAAAAGCATGTTCAAAAAACTCTGTCTCCAGATAACAAGCTACAAGCATGGAGTGATTCAGTGAAATCATTTTCAAACAAAAACCTGATAAAAGACAGGCATTTTTCACAGAGTACACTTCCAGTGTTCAAACAATGCTTTATGCTTAACAGTATCTTTTGCAAAAGTATAAGTATTTGTTCAAATTGTAAGAAGGTTCAAGTCTCAATAGTACAGTGTGCAAACTGTACAGCAAATGGACTCTGCTGACTTAGAAGCTTTACTTGACTAGCTACCATTAGTAACACCCAAAAAAATGGGGGGGGGTAATTTAGGACATAAATCAAGTTCTATTTTTTTAAAAAAGAATCAAGGATAAATACCCACATTCACTAATCTCTTTCTAAAATCTGCTTCTAACCAGGAGTCAGGCATTCTTTAATGAAGGTCTGCCACACTAATAATGCACTCTTGTTTTTACAGAGCAAATAATGCCATAAAATAAGATTCACCCTGGGATGATATTCAGCCTTGCACCAACACCTCAGATAGCCCAGGACACCTCAACGAACACTTGAAATGCTACCAAACCCAAGCCGCCACTTCACATGATTTATGATGTCATTAATGTCAAGCTATCAGTGGACAAGACTGAAAGAGACAACAGCAAAGCTGACTAAAAACAAATAGTTTTGATTAAACTCAAGGACGTTCAGTGCAGCTTTCAGCAAAAAGGCATTCATCATTTCAGAAGCTGACCTTGTTTCTTGTTTTTTGATCTTTTCCTTTTCTTAACTTGGTTTTTAAGATCCTCAATGCAAACACAATGCACCCTGGTGCATTAGCCAACTCTAAGCTCTCATCTAGCTGTGTCTACTTCTTCAGGGAAAATTCCATCACAGCTACTGCACCTTTTTCTTAAGGTGAGAGGATAATTAACTGACCCTTTCCCGGAATTCTCCCTTCTTCCCACCTTTCATTACCCAGAAGGATTTTCTAAGTAGATCCATTCTTCTCGTTTATTTGTTTTAAGTTATCTTATATTAAAATAGAAACCGTAAGCACTGAAAAAGTGGAAAAGATAGGAACATGGAATAAATTAGAAAAGTAAGTTGTTTTTATGTAGAGATTGAATACATACAGTCCAGAAAGTCCCTATTTTCTGGAAACAGTCATATTGTTATGTAAGTGTCTTACCCCTTGTAATATATAGACATAATGTTCCCTCATTCTGACACAGGCTCTACTTAGCACACTCTTATTCTCACTTAAACAAGAATGAAAATATAAAAATGGAGAGCAAAATCAAATAATATCATGGAGACTACACTCTTTGTGCAAGATTTAGTTGGGCCAAGCACCTGAAATCTTATTTTATGTCCTTTCAAAAGCCTCCTTAACTCACCCAAGCAGAAGGAACCTACTACTTTAGGTTCAAGACTATATTTTTTAAAGACATCCAGTAAACCCTTAGTCTTCCTTTTAAAGTTTTACAATAGAGCTCAAATTTTAAACAATGGTATGTTTTTGATATGTTTCTAATGTCATTATAAGCATCCTAATTCTCATTCTTTCAGTATAGTAATAATTTTATGTGACTATTAAAATATACTTCAAATCATAAGGTTCTGTCTTCTGATAAGGTTTTCATGGACATTAAATAAATCAACTAATGTCACAATATAAAAAATTATTTTAATGTGGCTATTGAATTTTAGGTTTGTATTTTATAACTTTTCTTTAATTCAGTATCACACAATATTGCACAGTACTATTGTATTAATAAATGGCCTGCTTATTCTCTGGGGTCTTGTCCTTTCTTAGCTGGCATCATTTGTTCCTAAATACTTAAAACAGTCTCTCCAAAATGAGGTACATTTACTCTGATTAGCAAAACTTTCTGCTGAGAGTTTTTATGGGAAATAAGACAGACTGTTTTATAAGCATTAACTGTGCATGAGAACATTTGTAATATCACCCTTGGAGAATAATAAACAGATACTAGAGATTGAAATTCTGACATAGTTTACAGAACAATAATCCAAACATCTGTTATAATGACAAGGGATTTAAGCTGAACGGAGCATACATGGGAAAGCTATGCTACTTTTAGTAGAGTTATAACATTAAATCAAAGCATTGCAGTCAAGGCAGCATGCTGCTAATATAAACAGTTTTCTACATATTCCTGGGCCACAAGCCAGATCTCAGGATTCAGTTACAAGCACAAGGTCAAGAGGGAATCAACAGTATGAAATTACTGCCTATGAATCAAAAGAATAAATGGATAATTAAATATAAAAACAAATTAGAAGGTATACTTTCATTTAACTCATCAAATGAATTTGTCAAGCAACTTTATATATGGAATCTTTTTGCTGGAGCAGGATCAGTGGAAGCTTTAATGTAGTTATTGATTAACTTGAGCTTTTAGCATTTTCCCTGACTCAGGCTCACCATATCATTTTTTCCCCTATGTACATGTTTGATTCCATAAGAAAATCCAACATCTAATTACAATCATGAAGATAAATCTCTCATTATTATTTTATTTATTGAAGGAAAGAAATCACTTTGAAAAGAGTATATAATAAATATGGGGAGTAGTTTTCTTAAGCCTGAGATTTTGAGAGACATAATGTTATATAGGGAGACAACCTTCTGGACAGTTTATGATGAAAACCTAATTCCACATTTGTTACAATACATAAAATCTTGCCTCTATTAGTTAGTGTCTCAAAATCCCAACTTCCTGTAAAATTAAGATTAAAGTAAATATAATTATAATACTGCCTAAAATCAAAATATTACATATGGATATATTCATTCTCATAAAGCTGAAACTGGATTAAATAGACTAGTTAAATAAACAAATAAAGCTTCTGGCTCCAGTCTTTCAAATCAAAGTGTCTACTTTCCATTTCAAATTGCATGTTATACTGAAGATGAATAAAAGCAGTGAAACACATACAAGTTAGATATATCTTTATTTAGCTCAGTATCTAATTACCTATAATTTAAAGTTATTAAAATAAAAAGCAGCAAAACTTGAGGAGAATGAAATTAATGTGATTTCCCTTTTACATTCATTTAAGTTATGATTTACATTTATTTCTTTATTGCCTATATGTGTCTGTTCATACATGTGTATGTGTCCATGTTCATATGCACATACACTATGGCATGATGTAGGATACAATCTTTTTGTACCTTTCTGTATACCCTGAATGTGCTTTATTATCATTGGTTAATAAAAAAAAACTGTTTTGATCAATGGCAAGGCAGTTTATAGGACAGGAACTCTAAGTAGAGATAAAAAAATGAAGAAGGTCTGACTAAAATCAGACAATGCAAGCTGCCACCCAGAAAGCAAGATGTAATTCAACACAGGTAAAGGACTACTATAGTGGTAAAAGCTAAACTGACTCCAAATCTAGAGCTTTCAGAAAAATAAAAATAATAAAAATTCTCAAATATAATATGCAAATAACAAAAATGCAGATAAAAATCACTTGGTCTATGAAGACGTGTGGAAATTTCACCTTATGTGGTAAGATGAAACTAAAAGTGTGCCATGATACAGGCTGAATAAACTGTCAAGTATTTCTCAGAAATTTACATATTTTCCAATGGAAATGGCAAACACTCTTGAAATAAGTATTAAGTTATAAAATGTTAGCAAATAAAAGTCAAATGGAATCACACTTCTAACATTTAATTTCAGTGTGCACCCACACACACACACAAATAGATTAATTGACAGAGACAGACAGATAGATAGACAGAATTTAATAAACCATTCAACACTGGTAGGTGAGAATTTGACATTTTATTTTAAGTTTCTACAACAGAAATACATTAAGCCCATAAAGAAATAGAAGATTTAATAATATTTAAGACCACTTGTCATATAATACTATACCAAAGGAGCTGTGAACAAATGTCTACTTTTCTCTAATAGGTCACAGCACCAAACTAAATTATAGACAATACAGTCCAATTTGGTGGGCCAATGAGTTTTATTGGTGTTACATAGAGAATAAATGATTCAAAACAGCTGCATCACAAAAGCCTACCTCAGCACAGTCATAAAAATAGACACTAGAGTTCACGGTACAGCCTGTTTGCAAATCAGCACTGTGATGGAAGAGTGGCATTTTCAGTAGGTGCAGTAGATGTTCATCTCTTTCAGGCAGTTTAAGTGACTTAAACTTTTTTGTTTTGTTTTGTTTTTTCAGGCAGCTTAGATTGTAGAAGTGTGTCTCTGAGGAGTTTTTAACTACTTATACGTGATTGGTCAGGCAGAGAACTAGTGTATCTGGTCTGTTTCAGTAATTTCCTAAACACATTGTGTTGTTAACTTCCTGAGCTTAAAGAGTTTAACTGCAGAGTAAGATGCTTATCTTTCAACTAGAGCATAACTTTTTCTTTACTTCCCAGTTAGTATCTTTTGTTTTAATCATCTTTCCTCCAAAATTCTGCTGCTGTTTTGATAAATCAGGTTTCAATCTCATATTGTACTCTGGAGATTTGTTAATAGTTAAATAATTTTGATAATCATTATACATGGCAACCAATGCAGATGCTTGAATATTCAAACACAGTCCATAAGAAAGCTAAGAAAAGTTCTTGACAAGGAGGTAGATATAGCTTCCTAATCCCACAGTCTTTCTGGCAGTAAAAGGTTCACAGTTTACAGAGGAATAATTGCTGGCCTCTGCCTGCAGATGTAAGGCTCAGCTCTCATGATCCTGAGGGTGTAGAGCAAGCCAGCAGTGGCACTCATCCAAATTAGCCTAGCAATTTAAGGCTTGAATCATATAGTCAGAGAACATTTCAGAAAAAATGTTCAGAGAGAACCAGATCCAGACATACAAAAACATCTTTATGGAGGTGTAGTATAGTATGCTTTAAAAAATGTACTAAAGACTGAAGAAAGAAAAAAATGAATATAGACAGTCATAGAAAAAAATTGCTTAAAAATAATAAAGTCTTGTCCCCCCTCCCTCAAGAGTGAGTAAGGTGTTCCTATAGTTGGAGTGGGATCCGAAGGGTCAG
Source organism: Sigmodon hispidus (assembly GCA_004025045.1). NCBI lineage: Eukaryota > Metazoa > Chordata > Mammalia > Rodentia > Cricetidae > Sigmodon > Sigmodon hispidus. The sequence goes on along the minus strand of PVIH01003175.1, from coordinate 125,958 downwards.
TCCAGGGTGTTTCTGATCCCAAGCTGTTCAGTGGTTGTGGATTGCAGCTTGGGCATGCTCGACTTTTTTTCTTGTTTGTTTGTTTAGAGACCACTAATGAGTGAGTACATCCCCTGCTTATCTTTCTGAGTTTGTGATACTTCGCTCAGGAAGATATTCTCCAAATCCATCCATTTGCCTGCAAATTTTAGGATATCGTTTTTTCTTACTGCTGAGTAGTATTCCATTGTGTAGATGTACCACAGTTTGTTAATCCATTCTTCAGTTGAGGGACATCTGGGTTGTTTCCAGGTTCTTGCTATTACAAATAACGCTGCTATGAACATAGTTGAGCTAATACCTTTGGAGTGTGAATGTGCCTCTTTAGGGTATACACCCAGAAGTGGTATTGTTGGGTCCTTGGGGAGATTGATTCTCAATCTTCTGAGAAACCGCCATATTGCATTCCAAAGTGGCTGAACAAGCTTGCACTCCCACCAACAATGGAGGAGTGTTCCCCTTGCTCCTCATCCTCTCCAACATAGGCTGTCATCTGTGCTTTTCATCTTAGCCAATCTAATAGGTGTCTGCTCCCTGCCCAGGGAGGGGATGGGGTGTTGTGGAGAAGAAAAAATGACCTGATGTGGCGGGAGGGGGAAGGGACCTTGAATGGGGATATACAGGGATGGCAAAAAAATTCAGAGGGAAAGCTGAACACAAAGTAAATATATGTGTAGCAATCTTATTTGCATTATCACCCTTGATAAGTCATGCTTATGATTTTTATCTTCTTTATAGTTATTGTTAACTTATCAGCATTTTAAATTCATTTTACTGTTTTTCTTGATAAATTCAAAATAAATAAAGAAGAAGGAAAAAATGAATTAAAAAATAAAAATAAAAATAATAAAGTCTTTAAAGAAAACATAAAATGATTTTAAAAATAATAATCCATGTAAAGATGTAAAATATATGAGGTGTCTGATCTTTTGTGGTGCTTTGTTGACTTTAAAATTTTTAAATGCTAATAAACAAAAATCAATAGCTACTGAGAGATGTTGGATTATAAAATTTTTAATTTACATCAACTACATATTTTAAGAATGTCTGAGCTTCAAAAAGAAGTCAAAAAGTATGTTATGTTGAGAGAAAGGTTAAGCTTTTGTTTCTACAGAAAACAAAAAGGTCTATTCCTTCAAAATTAATAGAGATCAGTTTTGAATAGATAATACAGTACTTTCTCTGAACTTGCCAAATATAACTGAACAGGTCTTTGTGAATATAACTGTTACCTGACTATTGCTCTTATTGTGTGTTACAGTTAAACCTTTTCCTTTTTATTTAAACAAAATGAAGGAAACATTGTGGAATATCTGTTTAACCTGTGTGAAGCTATGTCACTGTGATTGACTTAATAAACAGCTTAGGTTTTTTTCCCGCAATTAGTTCTATAACTTAAATTAACCTGTTTCTGTTAAGCTACATTCTATCACATGGCTCATTTAGCCCCCCCCCCCACATATACTGTGTATGATTTTAAAGTTTTTCTGGCATTCCTGCCTCTTCCCAGAGTTAGTTCTCTCTCTCTCTCTCTCTCTCTCTCTCTCTCTCTCTCTCTCTCTCTCTCTCTCTCTCTCATATATATATATATATAGTTTATATAGTTTATATATAGTTTCCTCTCTCTCCCTCCCTCCTTCTCTGCCCCTCTTTTTCTCCTTTCCCTTAGCTCTCTGTCCCCCTCTCTTTCTCTCTCTCTATTTTTCTTTCTCCTTCTCTCTCACTCTTTCTCCTCCACCCTTTCTCTTTCTCTCTCCTCTTCTTCCCCCCCCTCCTGTGATTTTGTGCTTTAGAATAACTCTTCTATGGTATATACTCTGTGACTGTGAAGAATTCTGCGGGTGTATGACAGACATGGCATCAGGTTTGCAGGATGATAGGATGGTTTATGTAAACAGCCATTCTCACAATCTTGGTTGTCCTTAGCTATCTTCTGTGTCTATAATATTCTTGTTGGATGTTTTAAAATTTTAATTATAGAAGTTGTTTACTTCTCTATATTTATTCTAGTTATATTTGGGCAGCTTTCTTTAAAAAATATAAATGAGAACTTAAATATTTTAAATGCTTTTCTATAGATTTAAAACAATTAATGCGTGAATAGGAAGCATACAAGAAGCTATACAGCTGACAGATCCATAGGCATATTATAAAAAGAACTAAAAAAACTAAAAAAAAGAAAACTAATCAAGAAATGGGCTCAGGAGCTGAATTCAGAATTATAAAAAGAGAAAACAAAAAATGAGTAATAATTGTAAAGTGTTAATTCAACAGTCTCAGGTATTAGATTCTGAAAGACATTCATTACAATTCTAGTTCTTCTTGCATTACAGACTGAGTTATAGGCCATTCCCATCAACTTAGTGACACCTTTTTTTCAAAATATATGAAACTATAATAAAGTAGGTTCTATTGTTAAGAGCACTTGTTCCTCTTCTAAAGCATGCAAGTTTGAGTTTCAGGAACCACAAAGTGGTTTTGAAAAGACACAATTTAGCAATATGCAAAATGTAATCCCAGAAATGCTTGGGATCAGCGGAATTTAAGAGAGACTTCCAGGGATTCATGTAGAAAGAGAATATTGAGAAGATCTTCTTAGGTAATTGATAGCAAAAGTAGTTGCCACCAGGAGACTGGGGAACAAATCATGAGAGAAGAAGATGATTGAGTGAGAGGAGCAACAAGGAGGGAGAAAAAAAAAGATGGAGATCTTAATAAAGCAAGCCACTGTGGGGTTGGAAAAAGATCAAATGCTAGGGTTACCTAAAAGAACTCAGGATTTCCCTGCCTAGGTCTCCAACCAATAATGAAGGTGTTGCCTATACACGACTTCCCCTATAATCAAATAAATAGACACCCCAAGTGCCATCACACAACTTACATCCAGCTATGAATAGAGGTAGAGGCAGAGTTACATGGCTGAGCACTGAGTTGAGCTCCTGGTCCAGCTGAGAACAGGGTAGGAGAGTCTATATGAGCAAGGAAATAGGGCTTAAGAGGAAAAATCCCACAGTGATGGCTGGCTGGAGTTCTGGGGAGCTCACTGAGTTAAGAACAGCCACTCAGGAACCTTCAAGAAAAGGAAGTAGGCCCTCCAAGTATAAGCACCTGTCCACTGCCTTGGGTAGTATGTGGAGCCTCGAGGGGAGAGATCAGACTGTGTTTCTGTGCATGGACTGGCACTTCGGAGCCTATTCTTCCCAAAGAAACAACTAACCTAGTCATAACATCACAACGAGGAAACAGGACCTGCTTAGAGTGGACGCTGAGTTGATCCACCTTGAGACTTCTTGCCCTTTTTGCAGGGAGGAATGGAGGAAAGGGAAGTAGGGAGGCTATAGGCAGACAGAAAGAGATTGGGAGGGGAAAGAAAAAGACTAAATTTAAAGCAAGAAAAAAAGACTACAATTATTTAGAAAACAAATAATAGATTAGAACAGAAAATATAATCAAACTAAAAATTGGATCTGAACTGAAAAAATTAGAAAAATGAACAATGAACTGTATAGTAAGCATTCTAAAACAAAATTTAAAAACAGATCAACTTGATGTAATATGAACAATAAAATAATAGGAATATGTATCAGTGAAGTTAAAATTGTCCTGAGCAGTTTATAGTCCAAGCTTGATGTATGGTTGGTGTTTGTCAGCCTAGTGCCTTTGTCATAGTCCATGTGAAATCATCATTGTGGGGCCTGATCTTCCTTTTGGATACTTCCAGTTCACAATTAGTCATTGTCATGGATCACTGCAGAAAACTGATTAGAGACTGAAATCCAACAATGCAAAGGAAGATAAATAAAGCCTTTTTTTTCTATAGGAAATATTCTATATATACATCAATATTATGGCAAAAAGTTTAATATATACATATATACATAACTTTATGGATTTTAATATAAACATTTTCAGCCTAGGATTAGTAACAATAAAATAGTCTCTTATTTTTAGTTATTCTTCTGTCCCATATCAGGTGGCTCTTCTGATATGATACAGAGATTTCATATTTTTCATTAACATATGAGCTTGGGTTTAGAGAAGGAGAGAGCCAACTCCAAAGCCAGCTTTAAATTATAATTAATAAAGACATACAGAGGTTAAGAAATGAAATTTTACCCTGGAGAATGTATTGGTACCAATAGGTCCAATATTCCAATATCCAAATTTTTCTGGATAGCCTCCTTTCTGTTTTAGATGTCTAAATGTTGGGTTCTTTTAACTTCTTGAAGAAGGATATTTCTTGTTTTCTGTAAAGACAGAAACAAAAACCTGTCCCAACCATTTGTTTTTCTTACAGCTTAAATAATTGTAATATGGGTAGATGAGCTATCAATTCTTTTTTTTTAACTTGCCAGACTTTTATATTTTTTTATTATTATGAATAAAGAAGTCCCAGTTTCTATCCTTGTATATCCTTATTCAAAGTCCCTTCCCCCTCCCACCACATCAGGTAATTTTCTCTTCTCCACATCTCCCCATCCCCACCCATGGGCAGGTGGTCCTAAAGTCCTACAGTCCCAATATTGCTTTGTTCAGCCTCCACTCATGGCAAATCCAATTTTCTCCCCCCAACATCAAGACTGAGTAAGGTGTTCCTCTATGGGGAGTGGGCTACAAGGAGTCAGTCCAAGGTGTTTCTGATCCCGAGTTGTTCAGTAGTTGTGATTTGCAGCTTGGACATGCTTGGCTTTTTTTTTTTTTTTCCTTTTTCTTTGTTTAGAGTCCACTAATGAGGAAGTACATCCCCTGCTTATCTTTCTGGGTTTATGATGCCTTGCTCAGGAGGATATTCTCCAAATCCATTCATTTGCCTGAAAATTTTAGGATATCACTTTTTCTTACTGCTAAGTAGTACTCCATTGTGTAGATGTACCACAGTTTGTTAATCCATTCTCCAGTTGAGGGGCATCTAGGTTGTTTCCAGGTTCTTGCTATTACAAATAATGCTGCTATGAACATAGTTGTGCTAATGCCATTGGAGTGTGACTGTGCATCTTTGGGGTATATACCCAGAAGTGGTATTGCTGGGTCCTTGGGGATATTGATTCTCAATTTTCTGAGAAACTGCCATACTTCATTACAGAGTGGCTGAACAAGCTTACACTCCCACCAAGAATGGAGGAGTGTTCCACTTGCTCCACACCCTCTCCAACATAGGCTGTCATCTGTGCCTTTTATCTTAGCCAATCTGATAGGTATCAGGTGGTATCTCAAAGCTGTTTTGATTTGCATTTCTCTAATGGCTAAAGATGATGAGCACTTTTTCAAGTGTCTTTAGCCATTCGTAATTCTTCTGCTGAGAATTCCCTTTTTAGATCTGAACCCCATTTTTTGATTGGGTTATTCAAGGTTTTGGGCTCTAGATTCTTGAGTTCTTTATATATCTTAGAGACCAATCCTCTATCACATGTAGGGTTGGTGGAAATCTTTTCCCATTCTGTAGGCTGTCGTTTTGTCCTATTGACAGTGTCCTTGGCTTTACAGAAGCTTCTCAGCTTCAAGAGATCCCACCTATTAATTGTTGATCCTAGTGTCTGTGCCACTGGTATTATATTTAGGAAGTGGTCGCCTGTGCCAATTCGTAGAAGTGTATTTCCCACTTTCTTTTTCTTTTTTTTTTTTTACTTTTATGAAGTTTCTCCAGTTCAATTAAGTCTTTATTAATTTTGATGGTATTCATATCTTTTTTTCTCCAATGTAAACAAAAGTCCACATATTCAACTTGTAATTTTTTTTCCACTAAAGCCAATTCACTCTCAGCTCCAGGTGACAATTCTCTTGAACTATTTAAATTATTTTCATCATTTAAAGTTTTGAACAAAGTTTTTAGCACATATTTTTTATTGAAATAGTGGTATGTAAACTGGCAATTTTTCCTAGCAATCTTTGAAAATCATTAAGTATCTTCAATCTATCTCTCTTGATTTATAAATTTTGGTGTCTAATTTCTTGTTGGCCTATCTTGTAACCTAAGTAATTAATGGAATTTCCTCTTTGTATTTTTTCAGGGAAATTTTGCAATCCCCAAGCAGGCAAAAAAATTTTCACTTCCTCAAATATTTTCTCTAAGGTATCAATATTAGAATTTGCCAACAAGATGTAAAGATAAATTATAGACTGTGAGATTTTGTTATGTATCTGTTCTGATGACTTTTCTACAAAATATTGGGGCAGAGTGGGGCTATTTAGATTGCTTGGGTGAGGATCCTCCATTGATAAATCTTTGAAGAATTATTGATACATTTGCCCCTTTATTCTTCAATAATAACATCATTTATCTGTACTTTTAACTTTGGCCTTTGTTCAATACTAGAAGCTTGCCAAAATAATTGCTTTATATATATATATATATATATATATATATATATATATATATATATATATAATTTTTCCTGAGTTTTTTCCTTTTGTATAGATTTTCTATCATTCAATATAGTATGTCTTTTTAGAATAGGTTTTCATTTTTTTAGTTGTGCTGGAAAGGTGTCTTCTCCACAACAGCAGGGTAAGATTAATCTGGATTTGATGTGGGGGCTTTTGAAAGTCCCCTTGAGGCATTTTCTAAAGAAAGAACGTTACCTTGTCTATCCCTTGTTGACCTGCACTCATTAATTCAATGCCTCTCTTTGTCATACCTTCTGCAGGCTCCATAAGGGAGGAGCATTCTCATGAGATTATTCCTTACAAAGACACCAATTCTGGGAATGCTTTGCTTATAATCTCTTTTTATGTGACCTTGTTTTCCACAATTGTAACATTTAACATTGTGAATTTTTCTTATACCTCTAGAAATAACCTCTCCTATTCAGTTATCATCATAGCCATAAGGCTCTAGAGTAATTGTCTCATGAATCCAATCCTCCAAAGGTGCTGACCTTGCTTTTAATAGTTTAATTATTCTTTTACATTGTGAGTTAGCATTCTCAAAAGACAGTGATTTTTAATTATTATCCACCTAGCTTCTGAATCAGTTACCATTCTATTTACTGTTACAGTTAATCTCTGTAAAAAGTCTATAAAAGTTTCTTTTGGGCTCTGAATTACTTTTGTGAAGGATTCATTTTTTTCCTATTTCTTCAACGCAATCCTATGTATTTTATGCTGCCATGCAGCATAAATCCAGGATATGTTCATCATATAAGGTTTGCCTTTCTATATCAGCAAAATTTTCTTCCCCAAAAAATTGGTCTTAGGAGACCTCTATGCTTCTAGTTCTGCTTTTTATTCTATTTTTTTTAGCCTCCTCCTTCCACCATGTTTTTCCACTGTAAAAGTGGCCCAGCTTCCAAAACAGCAGTAACCATATCTAACTAGACCTTGGGGGTATTACAGTTACATGATGACCACAAATTTAGCATTAGCTTTACCAATGGTAAGTGCATAAATTATGTAACAATTACTTCCTGGACTTGCCTCAATCTTAACATTTTTATCTTAGCCCTACTAACTTTTATACAATTTTTATCATTTTGCAATTTCTTTAAAGTTACTAAGTATATTAATGTTGGGTTTTGATAATCTTAGACTATTTTGTGTAATCTTAGAAAACATTGTTTAGATTGGTTCTTTATATTCCTCTGTTTGGCTTTGAATATCTTTGTCTTCTCTCTTAATGGGCTTTTAAAAAATTTTCTTCTTGGTATTCAAATTAATAATTGACTTTTAAAATGATACAACAGAAATCAAAGAAAAATATTTGTAATAAACCATATAATAAACTTTATAAGAATAGTCCCATCTACTTTACTTATCTTTTCCTTTACTGGTTCTGATATCAAATAATCTAGAGTAAGGTCACAGAAAAATTAACACCTTCTATTGTCTTAAACAACTTTTCCCTTTTAAAAAATCCAATTTACTCACAAACTTGTTGTCAGTGACAATTCAGATGACTGTGAAGTGGGGCAGCTACCTATTGTGAAAGCAGCCAAAGGAGGGGTACAAAAAAAAGAGATAAAAAATACACCCCATCAGGAGAAAGACGCCACTGTCTGAAAAACTTACCCAGATAAAAGGGAAAAGAAAATACACACATGTGGCCATTCTGCCTAAGCCTAGAAGCTTACTCACAACAGAAATCATAGCCAGCCAGTAATTACTTCTCTGGCCACGTGTTGCTTTGTCTAGCAAGCAGCCTTTTTGGAAATTCATGCACCAAATTTGGATACCAAGTATAACATAAATTCTAGTTGTTACTAAATAAAAATCAGAACCACATATTGGGAAAAAGTTCGAATACCAGAGAGAGGAAACAGACCACAATCAAATCTCACCCAGACAACTTCTCGGGGTAAAAGCTATCTTCCAGCTTCCTCAGCCTGGCTCCCCGTCATTTCTACAGAATCAAGCTTCGTCTTCCTATGCCTGCCTTAAATACCTTTATTGCCCAGTTGTTTCACTTCCAGGTTCAACGCTGCATCATATTCCAGAGTTAAGTTTATTTCAAACACTTTGAATAAATGTTTCAGTATTCATAAAGTTAAACACCTTGATGACTGCTCCAAGAGTATGTGAAAAATAATTCTCTCCTGTGTTGGGTAAAATGATAATATCACATGAATTCTATTTAGTATATAATAAAACCTGTAGCCAGATATTAGAAAAGAGATAAAATATCAGAGAGACAGGGAACAAACCACAACCAGTTCTCACCTAGCCAACTAACTCCTCAGGCCAAATGGGATAGGTCCAATCTCCACAAGTTCTCAGACTGAGTGGGCACCCAGACAAAGGGAAGAATGTCTGCCTTCTCCTCTTTTATCTTTCTTTCCTATCACAGCTATTTTACTTCCTGGATCAACTTTACAAGTGCTAGGATTAAAGGTGGGTACCATAAGAACCTGTCTGTTTTTGACCCTGAATTTATAGAGTTCCAGAGGATCACTGCCTCCCAAGTGATGCAATTAAAGGTGTGGATCACCACTCCCTGACATTCATGGCTTAGCTCTCTTCTCTTATATTCCAGATTACTTTTTATACAATATATCACCACATATTATAGAATACTAGTTAGATCATGCTAATGAAGAATTATCTTCCATATATATCACTGCTGGTGAGAGTGTCATATGGATCTATAGCTATAATACTATATTTTTTTACTTAATTTTTCTTTATATAATTTCTCAATCTAATCTGTTTTGTTCAGCTTTTTTTCCTGGCTATGACCAATAATGACTTGTAAACAAACACCAAAAATAACAATATTTATAACCCATGTCTTGGGAATGTAGTACCACTTCTTGGTAGTAGTGTTCTTAAAATTGCTTTCAGCTGTGTGAGGGAAATGGTATCTTTAAGAGCTCCTGAAAAAAATAATTGAGATAATTGTTAAGTTCTGAGAGATCTAGCTGTATCATATGTATATATATAGTCATGCTTTCTAGGTATACAAAAATATATTACAATTATAGGTAATCTTCAAACACTTCAAAGACCTACTAAATATGACATTTAAAGTGCTTTAAAAGCTTACATTTTCTGGACTGTGAGATATGTATGATCCTGGCAGCACCTATTTATTTTATGCGAATGGTGAACATCGAAGAAACTCCATATGGAGTTTTCTTACTTTTTTATATATTAGTTTATTTTATTTCATGTGCTTTTGTGTTTTGCCTGCATGTATGTCTGTGTAAGGATGTCAGGTCCCCTGGAACTGGAGTTACAGACAGTTGTGAGCTGCCATACAGGTGCTGGAAATTGAACCTGGGTCCTATGGAAGAGCAGTCAATGCTCTAAACCACTGAGCCATCAGCCCATGGAGTTTTCTTTCTTTATGGCAAAATTTAGCCACTAGAAAAACTGCTCTTGACTCCACTTCTTGGCAGTATGTTGTATAAACTGAACATGCAGGACACATAGGAAAATGATCTATGAATTTTGTCAAATCAAGATAAGATGGTCATTTAGGTTTCAGACATTCTTCAGGACACAGAAAGTACTACTGATAAACTTTTCAAAAATGGGTAGAAGAATTTTTTAACTTTACTGCTTTACTGAAGTGTATGCAAGAGATTCTAGACTGTAGGCCAAAGATAGATGGTCCAATGTTGTTGAAGAACTTGGATGACTGTCCAGGTAGCCAGATTTCTCTCTCATTTCTAAAATTTTAAAGTTGCTAACAATGCATTTGTATTCAATCAGATATTATATCCTTCTAGGGTCTGTATTTGAGTTAAAGATTATAAATTTATAATTATAAATTTTCTTAGTCATGACAAAGGTAAATTAGATATGAAACTTTAACAAATATAAGAGAGATGGTAGAGTATTTTAATTTTGCTAAATACAAATAGACCAGATATTGTAACTATATGTCTTGCATGATAAATGTTTATTGCATGTAAATTTACTATATTAAAGTTAAAACCTTCCTTTTTGATTAAGCAGAAAATGGGAAGTGATATAGTTTTTCTATACACTGTGAATATGAATGTGTTGCTACCATCAGCTAATAAAGAAGCTCTTCTGGCCTATGGTACAACAGCTTACAGATAGGTGAGAAATTCAAGACAGATAAAGGAAGAAGAAAGGTGGAGTCAGAGCAGGTGATACAAGCTACAAGGGAACTAACCTGTAATGGAACACAGGTATGTTATAAAACATGTCACAATGCATAAATTAAGAGAAATAAGTTGACTTAAAATATAAGAGCTAGCAAGTAAGAAGTCAGAAATATAGAGCAAACAATATGTAATTAACATAAGCCTGTGAATAATTATTTTATAAGCAAGTGGGAGAAATATGTCTGACCTTGGGGCTAGATGGGATTGAAAAACTTCTGGCTACATTAATTATTTCCTGAATATATTTGTATATAGTTATTTTACTTATTGTGTGTAATTTTTTATAGGACAAAACCTTTGCTTTTTATTTTAGACAACAGGGATGAATGTTATATGATATTTTGTTTGTGTTCTGACAGATCAAACTTGCCTGGAGATCAGAGCGCAGAGCTAGCCACTAGTCAACCATAAAGGGCAGGCAGTAGTGGCATAGACTTTTAATCCCAGTCCTTTGGACAGGGAATGAGGAAGATGGGGAGTTCAAGACTACCCTGAGCTATAGGAGTTTAAACTAGTGTAAAGGACAAACAGCTGGGTGGCAGAGGCTCACACCTTTAATTCCAGGACTTGGGTGGCACATGCCTTTAATCCTAGCACTAGGAAGGTAGAGATAAGAATATAAATATGGTAGAGACAGAATCTCCTCCCTCCCATTCAGTCTGAGAACTCAGAGACAAATTTCTGCCATTTAGTCTGAGATTTTATAGACTTAAGAAGTCTCTGGTGGCTGGTTACTCTGCTTCACTGATCTTTATGCTTTCCCTTAAATATCTGAATCTAGTTTTTTTTTTATTAATTAAGTCAAATTAGGATTATACTTTACTGAAGAAACATCACTGAAGAACAGTAGAAAAATTGAAAAAGCCAGAATTATCAGGAAATCTGATATAAACAAATTTCTCCAAAAATGGGTGCATGGAGGATACCCAAATAATAGCAACATTAACAAATGTATAAAACTAGAGGGAGGGAAACTAAGTAGGGTCCGACATCAATAAAAAGATCTATAGTAATTGTTTCCAGCCTTGGAAGGGGACCTTAAGGGACACTTTTTCAAGTTGATCATCAAAATCTACTGATAAAGGATGTAAATAAGCATAACACTTTCAAACAATGTGCTTTTTGTCCAGGTTTAACTATAGGTAGTCAGATGGCCTCTCAGATGGTGGGAACTGAAAAAAGGTGAGGAAGGGGTAGATTAGGAGCTAAATGGAAAGTGAATTGTTTTTCTTTTTTTAGTTAAGTACTAGCTCTTTAAAGAGTGTGGAGGTACCAGTGCCTGATCTTCATCAAGAGAGTCACTTTCCCAGACCAGGGTCAATCTGTAGAGTCTGAACCCAGACTCTCCTTAACAGACAGGACTAGGGTTTGGCTGTGAGGGGCTCCTCCAGCCACAACCAAAAGATGGAACATTGCACAGCCCGGCCCACCTACAAAGCAAACTGCGTCATCAGAGAAGGACTGAGGCTTTGAAATTCAGAACCCTGTCCAGAGCAGAGTCAGAGTTTGAGCAGACCCCTTGCTCAGAGGAGATAAGAGACACACAAGCCCTCTTGCCACAAATGATTAGGAGCGGCCTCATCATGAACCACTGAAGCTATGGGCAGACGCCAGTACAAAAATACATATAATAATATAAAGAACAACAAGACAACTCCAGAAGACACTGGTGGTTCTACAACTATAAGACCTGAACAGAGCAATGAAGAGGAAGCAGAAGGAAACAACACCAAAAACAACTTTATGAAGATTATTGAACCCTTCAAAGAAGATATAAAAAATTCCCTTAAGGAAATAGAAGAAAATACAAACAAAGAATTGGAAGACATGAACAAATCCTAGAATGAAAACCAAGAAAAGGTAAACCAAAAAATGAAAGAAACATTCCAGGAACTAAAAACTGAAATACAAGGAATAAAAAAGACACAAAATGAGGCAAAGATGGAAATAGAAAATCTGAAGTTTTCTATTGGTGGAACTACAGCTACAAGCATAACCAACAGAATCCAAGAGATGGAAGAGAGAATCTCTGGAGTGGAAGACTCAGTAGCAGAAATAGATTCATCAGTCAAAGAAAATACTAAAGCCAAAAAAGTCATAACACAAAATGTTTAGGAAATCTTGGACACTATGAGAAGACCCAACCTGAGAATAATGGAAATAGAAGGAGAAGAATACCAGCTCAAAGGCACAGATAATGTATTCAATAAAAACATAGAAGAAAACATTTCTGACTTGAAGAAGGAAATACCTATAAAGTTAAAAGAAGCTTACAGAACACCAAATAGATATGACCCCCCCATAAGAGTCCACTCACCACATAATAATCAAACCATAAAAAGTAAAGAACAAAGAAAAAATTTTAAGAGCTGCAAAAGAAAAAGGCCAACTTACTTATAAAGGCAGACCCATCAGAATAACACCTTACTATTCAATGGAAACAATGAAAGCAAGAGGGATTTGGTCAGAATTATACAGACGCTAAAAGAGCGTGGCTGCCAAACTAGAATACTATACCCTGCAAAATTATCAATCACCATGGATGGAGTAAACAAGATATTTCATTACAAAGGCAGATTGAAACAATATCTATCTACCAATCCAGCCCTCCAGACATCATTAGAGGGAACATTCCAAACCAAGGATCCCAGATACACCCATGAAACCACAAACAATCAATAATTCCACAGAAGGAATGCCCAAAGAAATGAATTACATACAAGTTACCACCAAAAATCCCTTAATATCAATGAACTCAATTCACCTACAAAAATATACACACTAACAAGACGGATACAAAAACAGAAGTTATCCTTCTGCAGCAAACAAGAAACACACCTCAACCACAAAGACAGACACAGGCTCAGATTAAAGGGTTGGGAAAAGATTTTCCAATCAAATGGCCCTAAGAAACAAGCTGGGGTTGCCATCCTCATATCTAACAAAGTAGACTTTAAGCTAAAAGCAATTAAAAGGGACCAAGATAGTCATTACTTATTCATCACAGGAAAAATTGGTCAAAAGGAGATTTCAAACCTGAATATTTATGCCCCTAATATCAGGGCATCTACCTATGTAAAAGAAACACTGCTAAAGCTCAAACCCCACATCAAATGTGACACTCTAATAGTGGGAGAATTCAATAACATACTTTCACCCCTGGATAGGTCAACCAGACAGAGACTCAACAGAGAAAAAGGAGTCTAACAGAGGTTACGATGCAAATGGATTTAATAGATATTTATAGAACCTTCCATCCAATACAAAGGAATATACATATTTCTCAGCTCCTCATGGAACTTTCTCTAAAATTGACCACATAATTGGTCATAAAGCAAATATCAAAAGATAAAAAAAAATGGAAATAATCCCTTATACCATGTCGGACCACCAGGGCCTAAAGTTAGAGTACAACATCATCAAAACTCAAAGAACACCTACCAACTCATGGAAACTAAACATCACTCAGCTGAACTATCTCTGGGCCAAAGAAGAAATTAAGAAAGAAATTAAAGTCTTCTTAGAATTTAATGAAAATGAATCCACAACATACTCAATCTTCTGGGACACAATGAAAGTACTCTTAAGAGGAAATTTTACAGTACTAAATGCCTATATGAAAAACCTAGAGAAATCCCACACTAGAGAACTAACAGCACAGCTGAAAGCCACAGAAAAATTAGAAGCAAACTCACTTAGAAGGAGTAGACAGCAGGAAATAATCAAAACTTAGAGCTAAAATCAATACAATTGAAAGAAAAAGAACAATACAAAGAATCAATGAATCACAGAGTTGGTTCTTTGAGAAAGTCAACAATAGAGGTAACCCTTATCCAAACTACCAAAAAGCAGAGAGAAAGTATCCAAATAAAAAAAATCAGAACTGAAAATGGGGACATAACAACAGACCCCCAGGAAATCTAGAAAATTATCAGATCATGCTTTGAAAATCTATAATCCAAAAAAATGGAAAACCTAGAAGAAATGGACAACTTTTTGGACAGGTACCATATGCAAAAGTTAAATGATGAGATTAATTACCTAAACTGCACTATAACCATTTAGGAATTTGAAGCCGTCATTAAAAGCCACCCAAGTTTAAAACAAAAGCCTAGGTCCAGATTGTTTCAGTGCAGAATTCTACCAGATATTCAAAGAAGAATTAATACCATTGCTCCTGAAACTATTTCACACAGTAGCAATTGAAGGAATATTGCCAAATTCCTTTTATGAGGCCACAATTACATTAATACTGAAGCCATTCAAAGACACAACAAAGAACAAGAATTAAAGACCAATTTCCCTCATGATTATTAATGCTAAATTCTCAACCAAAGTTTGGCAAACCGTATACCGCTATATAAAAAAAAATCCACTATGACGAAGTAGGCTTTATCCCAGAAATACAGGGATGGTTCAACATAAGAAAAACACCATAAATGTCATCCATCATATAAACAAACTAAAGGAACAAATCCACATGACCATATCCTTAGATGCTGAAAAAGCCTTTGACAAAATCCAACAGTTCTTTATGATTAAAGCCCTGGAGAGACCAGGAATACAGGGACAATATCTTAATATAATAAAGGCGATTTACAAGATGCCAACAGCCAGTATCAAACTTAATGGAGAAAAACTCAAAGCAATCCCACTAAAGTCAGGAACTAGACAAGGATGTCCTCTCTCCCCTTATCTATTCAATATAGTTCACGAAGTTTTAGCTAAAGAAATAAGAGAACAAAGGAAGAATAAGGGGATACAATTTTGAAAAAGAAGAGGTGAAACTATCTCTATTTGCAGATGATATGTGATCCACGAAATTCTACCAGGGAAGTTGTATAGCTGATAAACACCTTCAGCAACATAGCAGGATACAAGATAAACTCAAAGAAATCAGTAGCCCTTCTCTATACACTAAAGATAAGGGCTGAAAAAGAAATAAGGGAAACCTCATCCTTTATAATAGTTGCAAATAGCATTAAATACTTTGGAGTAACTATAACCAAAGAAATAACAGATCTATTTGACAAAAATTTTAAATCACTGAAGAAAGAAATTGAAGAGGATAACAGAAAATGGAAAGATCTCCCATGTTCCTGGATAGGTAGAATCAATATAGTAAAAAATGGCAATTCTACCAAAAGCAATCTACAGATTCAATGCACTACCCAACAAATTCCTCACACAATATTTTACCGACCTGGGAAGAACAATACTCAACATCATTTGGAATAACAGGAAAGCCAGGATTGTCAAAACAATTTTGCTCAACAAAAGAACATCAGGAGGCATCACCATCCCTGACTTCAAGTTATACTATAGAGTTACAGTAATAAAAACAGCCTGGTACTGGCATAAAAACAGACTTGTGGATCAATGGAATAGAATTAAGCATCCAGGCATTAACCCAAATCCTATGAGCACCTGATCTTGAACAAAGAGGCCCAAAATATTCAATGGAAATTAGATAGTATCTTTAACAAATGGTGTTGGCATTGCTGAATGGTAGAGCATAGAAAAATGCAAATAGATCTAAGTCTGTCACCCTGCACAAAACTCAAATCCAAGTGGATCAAAGACCTCAACATAAACCCAGCCCCACTGAATTTGATAGAAAAGAAATTGGGAAATACCCTCCAACGAATTGGCACAGGCGACCACTTCCTAAATATAACACCAGCGGCACAGACACTAAGACCAACAATCAAGGGCGATCACCTGAAACTGAGAAACTTCTGTAAAGCCAAGAACACTTGGCAATAGGGCAAAATGACAACCTACAGATTGTGAAAAGGTTTACACCAACCCTACAAGTGATAGAGGACTGATCTCTAAAATATTTAAATAATTCATGAAACTAAAGCCCAAAGCCTTAAATAACCTAATCAAAAAAGGGGTTCAGAACTAAAAAGGGAATTTTCAGCAGTAGAAATATGAATGGCTGTAAGACACTTGAAAAAGTGTTAAACCACCAGAGTAATGCAAATCAAAACAACTTAGAGTGGTAACTTTACACCTGTCAGATTGTCTAAGATAAAAATTACAGATAACACCTTATGCTGGAGAGGTTGTAGAGCAAGGGAACCCTCCTCCATTGTTGGTGGGAGT
Organism: Sigmodon hispidus; assembly: GCA_004025045.1. Lineage (NCBI taxonomy): Eukaryota > Metazoa > Chordata > Mammalia > Rodentia > Cricetidae > Sigmodon > Sigmodon hispidus. Next base: position 109,240 of record PVIH01003175.1, on the reverse strand, counting down.
ATAAGTTTGTTCAGCCAGTCTGGAATGCAGTATGGTGGTTTCTCAGAATACTGGGAATCAATCTCCCCAAGGACCCAGCAATACCACTTCTGGGTGTATACCCTAACGAAGCACAGTCACACTCCAAAGGCATTAGCTCAACTATGTTTATGGCAGCATTATTTGTAATAGCAAGAATCTGGAAACAACCTAGATGCCCTTCAACTGAAGAATGGAATAACAAACTGTGGTACACCTACACAATGGTGTACTACTCACCAGAAAAAAAAAAAATCCTAAAATTTGCAGGCAAATGGATGGATTTGGAAAATATTCTCTTGAGCGAAGTATCTCAAACCCAGAAAAATAAGCAAGGGATGTACTCACTTGTTAGTGGACTCTAAACAAGAAAGCAAAAAACAAAGCATGTCCAAGCTGCAAACCATAACCATTCATCAGCTTTGGATCTGAAACACCTTGGACTGGCACCTTGGATCTCACTTCCTCTAGAGGAACACCTGACTGAGTCTTGATGTTGGGGTGAGGAAACTGGATCTGCCAGGAGTGGATGCTGAGATGAGCTATATTGGGTACTTGGGACCTCCTTCCCATGCTTGGGTGGAGATGGGGAGATGTGGAGAAAAGAGAGTGACTGGAGGGTGGGTGGGATGGCGAAGAGACCTTGAATATGGATACACATGGATGGAAAATGTGACTTTATTCATAATATAAAAAAGATCTATAGACTACTACAGATTTCTGAGGCTGAGAACTAGCCTGTACAAAGCAGAGTAGTCAGACCTGAAGCTATTTTTAATTCCACTGTTTTTGATTTATGTATCTGAAAATCTGATAATCATACATGCAATATCAATTTTTATAACTCTTTATAGAGGGCACTAGCATTATGCAATGTCTTTTTATTTTTAATCTTAGATATTCATTTATGCTCTGATCACCACTTTGTCTGACCGTAGTACATAGTAAATTCAGAATTCTTTTGCTCAATTTTATTGTAATATATCTTTGTACATTTCTATTTTAAAATAAATTTGGATTTTAACAGCATTTAAAATAGTCACCTCATTTTTAATCCATTCATCCAATTTCTATTAATGGATATATTTTACCATTTAATTTTAAATGATAAAAAGAACCATATTCCATAGTCCCCATCAGTTGACCAGCAAATGAGTAACAAGCTGAACTGCCTTCAGCCCCTGGATTCTGTTTACCTATGACCTATAATGCTGGCCAACTCCTCCACCACATGATGCTCATGATGGCCACCCCTTCTCTGCAACTCCAGCAGACTTCATTGACCCAAGTAAAGCCCATACTGCTCTGAAGATCTGCACCCACTCCCCTGGGCAAAATATTCTGAACTACAAATTCTGAAGAAATGTTTGGTTTTACTGGTGGCAAGGCTGGATCTTGGGATACTAGACCCCAAATTCCAAGCAGAGACTTCCTGTACTTCATGAAAACTTTCCAGTCATGGAGACCCTTGGCCATTTAGTCCAGATGACCAGCTAAGAAACAGAAAACAAAGGAAAAAAAACATATCCAACAAAGACAATTATAGGAATCAATACCTAGACATATAGTCATCCCAAATTCAGATACTTAAATGCCAGTGTCAGAACACAATCAGTAAGAGAAAGGGCAATAAGAAACCATCAGAAGAAAATGCTCCTGAGACATCAAGAACTAAACATTCTGATGCATGTGAAACACAAGAAAATGACATTAAAAATGATTTTACAAAAAAGATAGAGCTCCTTTAAAAAAAAAACGTTTTTAAAAAAAAAGTAGAAAAAGACAAAGAAAAATTGGAGCAAATCAATAAATCTTTTAAAGAATGTTAAGAAAGCAAAAAGCAAACAAACAGGTACAAGGAACAATCAAAACTGTTGAAGACCTGAAAATAGAAACAATACCACTGAGCCATCTCTCCAGCCCCCCAGAAATCCAAACCTATAAAAATCTAAAATATACAATCTACGTAAGAGAACAGGAACTACAAGTAATCTTTGGAGAAGTCTTATTCTAAAGAAAAGAGTACACCTTAACATGCTGGAACAAAAAGAAACAAATGCACTGGAAAAGAGTTAGACAGAAATAATCAAACTGATGCTAAAATCAATGAAACAGAAAGAAAAATATTGCACAGAGTCAATGAAACAAAGACTTGGTGCTTTGAGAACATCAATAAAATAGACAAACATTTATTCAAACTAATTAAAAAGAAGAAAGACAACATTCTAATTAAGAATATCAGAAATAAAAAATGTTCATAACAACAGACAGTGGGGAATCGCAGATGCCCATACTTCAAAAATCTGTACTGTATAACATTAGAAAATCTAAAAGAAATAAACAAAAAACTTCTGGAAGTATCAACATCCATGATCTCAGGATCTACTAGAGAGCTTTAGTAATAAAAAACACCACAGTATAGGCATAAAATCAGACAGGTGAGTCAATCATATCAAATTGAAGAACCAGAGGTCAATCAACATAACCTTAAGCATTGAATTTTTGACGAAGAATCCAAAATTATACCATAAAAAAGAGAAAATATCTTCAACAAATGCTGCCAGAATAACTAGATATCAGCATGTAGAATATTGGAAATATTTTTATATCTATCACCCTACACAAAACTCGAATCCAAGTAGATTAAAAACCTCAAAACAAATTCAGTGACACTGAACTGTTTAGAAGAGAAAGGGGGAAATAACCTTAAACAAATTGGCGTAGGAGACAACTTTTCTGAAAAAAAAAAAAAAAAAAAAAAACATGAGTAGTACAGACACTAAAATCAACAATTGGTAAATAAGACATCATAAAATTGAAAGGCTCCTTTAAGACAAAGGACATTGTCTATAGGACAGAGCTGTAGCCTACACAAAGAAAAAAAAATCATTAACAACCCCATATCCTGCAGAGGACTAATTGCCAAAATATATAAAGAATTCAAGAAAGTAGATATCAAAACATCAAATATTCAATTTTCAAATAGGGTGTAGATTTATTCAGAGAATTCTCAACTGTAAACTATCAAATGTCACTCAACTTACCCATAAAGGCAGACCTATCCGAATAACGCCAGACTATTCAATAAAAAAAAAAAAAATGAAAGCAAGAAAGTCCTGGTCTGAAGTTATACAGACAATAAAAGAGCATGGCTGCCAACCCGAACAATACCCAGCAAGACTATCAATAAACATAGGTGGAGTAAGCAAGATATTTGATGACAAAGACAGATTGAAACAATACCTATCCACAAACCCGGCACTACAGAAAACACTAAAGCAAAAACTCCAACATAAGGAACCCAGAAACACCCATGAAACCATACACAATCAATCATCCCACAGAAGAAAATCCAAAAGAAAGGAAATACACACAAGCTACCACTAAAAATAACAGAAAATAACAATTTGTGGTCATTAATATCCCTTAATATCAATGGACTCAATTCACCTATAAAAAGACACAACCTAACAGGATGGATACCAAAACAAAAGCCAACCTGCTGCATACAAGAAACACATCTGTACTCCAAACACAAGCTCAGAGTAAAGGGTTTGGAAAAGATTTTCTAATCAAATGGCCCCAAGAAACAAGCTAATTGTTGCCATCCTAATATCCAACAAAGTAGATTTCAAACTAAAATCAATCAAAAGAGACTAGGAAGGACATTACTTATTTATCTCAGGAAAAATTGATTAAGAGATCTCAATCCTGAATATTTATGTCCCTAATATAAGGACAGCTTCATATGTAAAAAAAAAAATACTACTAAAGCTTAAACCTCACATCAAATGTCACACTCTAATAGTGGGAGAATTCAATACTCCAGTTTCACCCTTGGATAGGTCAAACAGACAAAGACTCAACAAAGAAATAAGAGGTCTAACAGGTGTTATGATGCAAATAGACTTAATAGATAATTACAGAAGCTTCGACCCAAACACAAAGGAATATACATATTTCTCAGCACCACAAGAAACTTTCTCTAAACTTTACCACATACTTGGTCATAAAGCGAATATCAATAGATTAAAAAAAATGGGAATAATCCCTTGAATCATATTAGACCACAATGGCCTAAAGTTAGAATTCAACAACAACAAAAATCATAGAAAACCTACAAATACATAGAAACTGAACATCTCTACATTGAATCACCTCTCATCAGGGAAGGTGTTCAGAAAGAAATAAAAAGCTTTCTAGAATTTAATAAGATGCACTTCACACTCCAAAGGCATTAGCTCAACTATGTTCATAGAAACATTATTCATAATAGCAAGAACCTAGAAACAACCTAGATGACCCTCAACTGAAGAATGGATTACCAAACTGTGGTACATCTACACAATGGAGTACAACTCAGAAGCAAGAAAAAATGATATACTAAAATTCTCAGGCAAATGGATGGTTATGGAGAATATCCTTCTGAGCGAGGTATCACAAACCCAGTAAGATAAGCAGGGGATGTATTCACTCATTAGTGGACCTTAAACAAAAAACTAAGCATTTCCAAGCTGCAAACCATAACCACTGAACAGCTTGGGATCTGAAAAACCTTGGACCAGCACCTTGGAGCCCATTCCCTCCAGAGGAACACCTGACCCTGTCTTGATGTTGGGGTGGGGAAATCAGATCTGCCTGGAGTTGATGCTGAACTAAGCCCCCTTGGGAACTTGGGACCTCCTACCATTGCTGAGGAGGAGATAAAGTGTGGAGAGAAGAGAGAGTGCCTGGGAGGAGCTGGAGGGGGAAGGAAGTCTGAACAAAGTGATATATGGATAAAAAATATGACTTTATTAATAATGATAAAATAAAATAAGAAAAAAACATCATCTATAAAAAACAGAACCACAACCAAACAAAGAAACCATACAGCAATAACATTTCTTTATTCTCTAAAATATATGAAACATAAAAAAATAAAAATTAAAGCTCCCTAAGCCAGGTTATGCTCAGATATAGATGTAGAAGGCACAGTAGGTCAGAGCTAATGTCCGTGGATGCACTATAATCACCAGAAATTTCTGCTAAGCAACATTTCCACAGTCAAACCAGAAGGTTGTGTGTGTGTGTGTGTGTGTGTGTGTGTGTGTGTATTTTAAATCACTTTATTTACCCATCATCTTTCCATGAATTAAGAATGTTTTTGCTTAAAGTCCACTAATAAATGAATACATTCCCTGCTTATCCTTCAGGGTTTGTGAGACCTTGCTCAGAAGGATATTTTCCAAATCAATCTCTTTGCCAGTGAATTTTAGTATTTTCTGACTGTTGAGTAGTACTCCATTGTGTAGATGAACCACAGTTTTTAATCCATTCTTCAGTTGAGAGGCATCTAGGTTGTTTCCAGGTTCTTGATATTATGAATAATGCTGCTAAGAGATCTAATGCTTTTGGGGTGTGAATGTGCATCTTTAAGGTATATGCCTAGTAGTGGTATTGCTGGATCCTTGGGAAGAGTGATTTTGAATTTTCTGAGAATCCACCATTGTGCATTCCAGAGTAGTTGAACCAGTTTACACTCCCACCAACAATGAAGGAATGGTCCACATCCTCTCCAGTATAGGCTGTCATCTGTGATTTTTTTTTTTTTTTTTTTGCATCTGTGTTTTTGATCTTAGCCATTCTGACAAGTGTGAGTTGGTATTTCTCTGAAGGCTAAAGATGTCAAGCACTTTTTCAAGTGCCTTTCAGCCATTTGTAACTTTTCTGCTGAGAATTCTCTTTTCAGTTCTGAAGCCCATTTTTCAATTGCGTTATTTAGTGTTTGAGACTCTAGTTTCTTTCGTTCTCTATATATTTTAGAGATCAGTCCTCTGTCACTTGTAGAATTGGTGAAAATCTTTGCACATTCTCTAGGCTGTTGTTTTGTTTTAATGACTGTGTCCTTGTCCCGTGTCAGTTTCAGGAGGTCCCACTTATTGATTGTTGTTCTTAGTGTCTGTGCTACTGGTGCTATATTTAGGAAGTGATCACCTGTGCCAATGTGTTGGGAGATATTCTCCACTTTTTTATCTATCAAGTTCAATGTAGCTGGGCTTAAATAGTTTTATTAATTAAAATAATTCACATCTTTGGTAATATTGTCAAAAACCTCAATATACAACTAGCATGGATGAAGTTTGTTGAGGGAAAGTAGTGGACCTTAGAAAAGTAAAATGGTATTCATAGAGTGCATATACTTAGATTAAATCCAGGCATACTTCAAAACTTTTATTGTTTTATTCCACAGAACATTTCAATGTAATTGTTTGACTTCATGCCCTTGCCAGTCTCCTATATTGTGCTCTTGGCATTTTCTTGGGCTTGCACTTAAGACTTAAGAGTATGTCTGAAAGAAAATTAAATCTAGTTTCATGTTCTGAGATGCTTTAATGCAATGAGATATAATAAAGTTAGCTTAAGAGAAAGCTTAGCATTGTTCTTATAACAGTTAAAACTGAACACTTTTTGGTTGTATAGGACAAGTCAAGCTTTCCTTTCTCTCTCTTCACTGGCTTTGTGTTGTTATCATGGAAGTGTTAATTTTATTCCATCTAGTTTTAATTTATTAATTGTGCATGTCAAAACAAATGTTTATTCCTGGGACTGGATGACATATAAAAAGTGACACATTGAAGAAAATCGAAGCATGAACTCTAAAATCTTTAGATAGCTAAATTAATATTGCCAGGCTAACACTGCCAGGATGAAATAAGCTGTGTAGTGTCTCAAGCCATATGTACACAGCATCTGTAGAAGCATTTTATCACACTAAAGAACCAAGGTTTTACTCTGTTAAGGTGATCAGTCTGGTCCATAAAGTATCTTTATACTCCTGTTAATTCTATCAGACAATCTAGAACTAGATGATAATTAAATATGCAGTCCTCTTCCCTGTGTAACATGCTTCATGATAGCTGATGTGCCAGAGTTTAAGTATTATCAACTATTTCCCATGCTGTTCAATGAATAAACAAATGAAATTACGACATTAAATCTTTAAATCATCAAAATAAGATAATCAACATAACTAACAACTATATAATATTTACTTAATAGTAGTTTATCAGGTAGATTACATAAGAACTTCAAGAAAATGAATTAATATCTAGTATAATCGAAGTCCATAGCAACATTTTACAGTGAATATTCCCTTCTCATTTCTTCATCTGCTCCCCCAGCTTTCCCCGCCCCTGATCCACCCATCTCCCATATCCCCCTCCAAGCGAGTAAGGCCTTGCATCAGGAGGCAGTAAAGCCTGGTACATTCAGTTGAGGCAGGACCAAGACCCTCCTCCATGCATCAAGTCTGAGCAAGGCATCCAACTATAGGTTATGGGCTCTAAAATGCCAGCTTATGCTCCAGGAATAGATTCTGATTTCACATCCAGGAGCCCCTCAATCAGAACAAGATACACACTGTCTTCCATATGATGAGGGGCTCACCTAGTCATTCAGGCTGCACAGTTGTTTGTCTAAAGTTTATGAGTTCCCATGAGTTGGGTTCAGTTGGCTCTATAGGTTTTCTCAACATTAACATGTCTACCACTGTCTCTTCTTCACAGTCCCTCTTCCATCTCTTACAGGATTCTTGGGCGTGGCTAGTTGCATGGCTGTGGATCCCTGCATCTGCTTCCATTAGTTACTGAATGAAGGCTCTATGATAACAATAATGTTATACACCAGTCTAGTTACTAGTGTAGGGCAGTCAAGCACTCTCTCCACTATTACTAGTAGTCTAAGCTGGGGTCACCCTTGTGGATTCTTGAGTATATTCCTAGCACCAGGTTTTTTTCCTAACTCTATAATGTCTCCCTCTATCAAAATATCTCTTTTATTGTTCTCCTGCTCCATTCTTCTTCCAGCACAACCATCCTGTTTCTTCATGCTTTCATACCCCAAACACTCTTCTCTATTACCCTACCCCTACCACCAGTTTACTCAGCAGATCTCATCTATTTCCCCTTCCCAGGACTATCCATGGATAATTTATTGCCGTCCTTGTTAGATATCATCTCTGAAGCTGTATGTTATAATCTGGTTATCATTTGTTTTACATATAATATCCACTTATGGACTTATAAGTAGGGTCATACTATGTTTATCTTTCTGAGTCTGGATTACCTCACTCAGGATGATATTTTCTAGTTCAACTACCTCACTCAGGATTACCTCACTCAGGATGATATTTGCCTGCAGATTTCACATCATTTTTTTTTTCTCCAGATGACCAATACTCCTTTGTGTATATGTACTACATTCTTCTTTCGATGGTTATCTAGGTTGTTCTAAGGTTCTAGATATTACAAATAATGCTGCTATAAACATTGTTGAGCAAGTATCCTTGTTATATTAGTGAACATTCCTTGAGAATATGTCCAAGAATGGTATCAATGGGCCTTAGGGTAGATTGATTCCCAATTTTCTGAAAGAGTGTCATACTGCATTCCAAAATGGCTGTACAATTTGCACTCCCACCAACAATGGAGGAGTTTACTCTTTACTCCACATTTTCTCCAAGATAAGTTGTCATCAGCATTTTTGATCTTAATCATCCTCAAAGAGGTCAGATGGTATATAAAAATCTTTCTGATTTGCATTTCTTTGATGACTAAGGCAATTTAGCATTTTCTAAAATGTCTTTCAGCCATTTGAGATTATTTTGGTGAGAATTATATGTTTAGACCTATAGCTCATTGCTTTAATTGGACTATTTGTTTTGGATGTCTAGTTTCTTGAATTCTCTATATATTTTGGAGATCAGTTCTCTATTGGATATTGGGTTGATAAAGATCTCTTCCTATTCTGTAGGCTGCCATTTTGTCTTATTGACCATATTTTTTGTCTTATAGAATCAACTCAGTTTCAGGAAGCCCAGTTTATCACTTGTTGGTCTCAGTGTCTCTGCTATGATGTTATATTTAAGAAGTGGTCTCCTGTGTCAATGCTTTCAAAGATACATTTTACTTTCTCTTCTATCAGGTTCAGTGTAATATATGTTGAGGTCTTTGATCCAGTTGAACTTGAATTTTGTTAATTGTCATTGATGTGAATCTATTGACAGTCTTCTACATGTTGATATCCATGACTTCATTTTTTTCAAATTTTCATTTTTAATTTATTTATTATTTATTTACTTATTTTTTTGTATTTAAGGATAAAACATGATTGGCAAATTATTAACCAAATTAAACAAAAAAATGGAAGATCTACTTCAATAAAACTAGAAATTGAAAGGCAAACATTATAACATATATGAATGAAATTCCAGAAAATCATAAGGACATATATTATAAATTTGTTTCAAGAATCTGAAAAAACTGGTGAATCTTTAGATAGCAAAATTAAATCTAAATTCAATGAATGATTTTAACAAATGCAGACTTTGTAACATGTTTGAAATACTTATAAAATATTCCATAATAAAAATAAAAATAGCAATAACATAAACAGATACAAGAAGAAATGGACTTACTACAGAATTCTACTATAACTTCAACAAACTAAGACAAATACATATCATATAATTCCACAAAACTTAAAAAAAACAAAGTCTTTAAAAGTTACAAAGCCAATGAAACCCAGATATTAATCATAGTATTTCTTTTCTTTCATTTTTTTATTATTTGGTGATTTTACATCATACACCTCATCAAACTCAGTTATCAGATCTTCAGTTTCATACCCACTCTTATGATCTCCCCATTTACAAAAAAGCCCATTCATGCTGCTTATTTATCTACTGGGGCATAATCAAAAACCCTGTGGCCAACCCCTTAAACAAAACAAGACTTTCTTGAAAATGCTTACTTTTTTTCCATTGTACAGTTTGGCTTCTTTGTCAAAAATCAGGTGTTCATAGGTGTATGAATAAATGTCAGAGTCTTGTTTCTGATTTTAGTGAAATGCTTTGAGTTTCTATCTATTTAATTTTATGTTGGCTATAGGATTGCTGTAAACTACCTTTTTTATGTTGAGGTATTTTCACTGTATCCCTAATGTCTCCAAGACTTTTTATTATGAAATAGTGTTGAAAAAATGATTCTTTAAGGTATTTAGTTTACTTTAGTCTTTCCTCAAGTTCAATCTTAAAGGATCTTATAAGTGGAAAGGGAGGCAGCAGAGTCAGAGAGTGGATGTGAGGACTCCATATGTCCTTGCTGGCTTTGAAAATGGAAGGTTTTGAGTGAAGGAATTCAAACTGCCCTGAAAAGCCAGAAAAGGCAAGGAAACAGACCCTCCTCTAAGCTTCCATAAGGAACAACCCTGGCAGCATTGTGGCTTCAGACCTGTGAAAGACACTTCAGAGTTCTGACTTCCAAGACTGTGAGAAGATAGACTTGTTTTAAGTCACTAAATTCTAGCAGTTAGTTACTAAAGAAAAGGGAAATGAATACATAGTCGAAAAGCAAAAACTTACAAAACTTTTCTTTATTTTTTCCTACTACATTTCTTTTTACTATGTATATTCCATAATCTCTTTGCAATACTTTCACAATATATAATTGTTGAATTTTACTTATGAGCAACAAAACTCTAAGGAATGATCAAAATGCCAAACACTGAATGCTGTTGTAGAAGATTTCCAGCCCTGTTAGGGCCAGAAGTTTGGACCTTGGCTGCAGCGGCTTTTGTCCCCCAAAGAAATGAATCAGACATTTATATTAATTTCATACTGTTAAGCCTATGTCTCAAGCACATTACTAGCTACCTCTTTCATCTTAATTCAACCCATTTCTAGTATTCTATATGTCACATGGCCTGGCCTATGGCTCACCTGGCTTCCTTACATGATTCTTCCTTGGGGGTCAGATAGAGACTGACTAACTCCACCCTCCTGCCTGTCTCTTCCTCTGATACTCCACCCACTTCTATGGTGCACTACATAGGCCAAACCAGTTACTTTATTTACAGCATACAGAGAACATTTCCACTACAGCATGCTATTATTTCTCCAGCCTGCTTAATGTGAATTCACTTAAGGCAAAGGATGAGCTGCCTCATAGCTTCCATTTTAATTTTATTTAAGGAATAGATTTATGGTCATGTTGATCCTATGTGGAGAGAATCATGCTACAGGAAAAAGAGACAATGAGATGACATGTTCACTTAGGATAGATGAGGAATTGGGCTTCACACTTCATAATTGAATTTAAAGGGATTATATAAATGATAATGAACAGGGTACAGAAGGATTAGGGGTAGAGCATCCTTATTTGAAATATATTTATTGGAATAATGTGTCTAGCTCCTAAATGACTAGTCAAGAATGTGTGTGTGATACAATGAATTAGAATAGTAGCCTTCTTAGCCTTCAAGAATCTTAGCATAATATCTATACAAAATAAGAATTTTCCTCAAAGGTAATTTATAGGCTATTTAATACCATGAGTTATTATCATCACAGTTGACAAAAAGTCAGTCTCACTCTGCATAGCTTGATAAATATTTCAAACTTAAAAATCAGATGGTCAATGGAACCAAAACTAATTGCATAATAAACTTTAAATTGTGCTTATAGGGTCATAATTATTTTTTCTCCTATATTCAAGATGATATTATGTGAATAATTATTTGTAGATTTGAGTTGCTGATTATTTCATTATATTATCATAGCCCCTCTTAGCTCTATCTACAGAAAAAGGTAAAAATACATTTGTTTGTGGTTTCTCTGGGTCTGATAAAGTTGGGGAACTCATACAATTATTGACTACTGTACATTTTAAACAATAGACATTTATTTTCAGGGGCTGGAAACATGGCCCACATTTAAGAGCATTGTCTGCTTTTCAGAGAACCAGGTATGATTCCTAGCACCCACATGGCAGCTCACAATCTTCTGTAACTCCACTACTGCGGGATTTGAAGTAGTGGAAAATATCATCACGTTGCAATAAAGAAGGCATGTTATAGAAGTACAGAGCATGTGAAAGATAATTTATTGCTTCCTGCTAGCCTGCATTTCACCTAGATTTATCACGTGTCAGACATGTGAGTTATACATAGATGTATATGAAATCAAAACAACTATATACACAAAATTAAATTAAATTAAAAAGCACCAGCAGGCATTTATCTATCAATATTAAATCACATATTTTTTTTTATTTATATGTACCCTAAGATATATTTCTTTGACTAAATTTTATTTATTTTTAGAGGGAATAATAAAACCATAATAATACCTAGCTATAGGAAAAAATATTCTCAGTTAATGTACTCATCAACTTAAATTGTAATATATATAATCAGACAAACTTGACAAAAGATACAACTACAATAATGTCTTTTATGTTACTCTTTATATTGTCTTGATACTATCAAGCCATCTTTTAAATTATGTGCTAATTAAAATATGTTTTAATCAAAATTCTTATTTATCACAATGTTTATAAGTAAAAAATAAAGTAAAATAATATTAAATATACAAATTAGAAGTACATGTGTAATGGGTTTATAATAATCTTTTTACTAATTATATTAGTATCTAACCAAATTAACAATTAAAAGTTTTGCTACAGCTGTAAACACAAATATTTCTAATATATTATTATCACTCCAAAGCCAGTTTAAATGTTTATAGTTAAGTACATGTAATACATATGATAGTACACACAACAATGCTATAGAACTGATAGTGAGGGCATGGCTTAGCAAGAGAAATTAAGATTCTTCTGAACCTACTTTAAATAAAGCATTTGACACATGATAGAGATGGATCACTTGTTCTTATAAATCTGGCATTTAAACTGAAGTAGTTATGAATATTCGTGACAGAAAGATTTAGCTCTATGCCTCATCCCTCCAACCAGCAACTAAATAATTAGTCTTTCAGTTCATCTTCATTAGCATTGTCATCTTCCACCTTGTCCGTTGAAAACAGGATACACACAAATTCATACTGAGAAATATGAAGGCTATAAGCCATTTATATGACAAAAGTGCTTGGAAGAGACAGAAAAAGTTACTTTGTATAATCTATAGATGCACCAATGTTAAATTGATTAAAATTTCAAAGACGATTTCAGGGCATGGTAACGCTGATGAATAGTCACAGACAGCAAAGGGTAAGATGAAGTGGAGGATAGCAGGAAGCAATAAATTATCTTTCACATGTTCTGTACTTCTATAACATGCCTTCTCTATTGCAACGTGATGATATTTTCTCAATGACAGAGACTAGTTTACAACTAAAAAGAGTTTATGGTGTCAAACAATGTATCAGTATGATGCTTTGAGATTCCTTCCATGATTCTTCATCAAAGTAATAGAGACTGGTGGAGATTTACTTTTGAATATCCATGAATATTGATGTTAAAAGGGAAACTTATTTTAGGAACTGATCTTTATAAATTAAGAAAAATAGTTATAATGTGATTTATTTAATATCTAGTAGGCAGTGGGAAGTTTAATTTTATGTTGTTTATATTTAAATTCTTGTTTGGTGCATATTAGTTTTCCAGACAAGTAATTTAAGTTATAGATATAAATTATTTTGCTTAAATTAATTTGAAATTGTGATGAAAACAGAACATTAGAAACATGTTCATTAAACTCAGCAAACATTTTCAGATGTATTTATTTATTTAAAGATTATTTCAATTAGTATTCTTTTTTTTTTTTTTTTGATGGCACAGAAGAGTCCTGAGAAGAGCAAAGTAAAATGAGTAAAAATAATAAACGTTATAAAAATCAAGTTTTCCATAATGTTAAATTTTTGCCTAAAATTATTTTATTAATAATCATTTAATCATAAAAACAAGAGCTATCAGTAAAGATAAGCTATATTTCTCTTACCTCTTATAAGAGAGCATTGAACTTATCTATAGAAACTGCAGTTACATGCAAACCTACAGAGAGCTCTTGGGAAGAACTTATCTGTTTGCAAGAATACATGAGCAGAATCTTTGCTGTTTTTTAACAAAAGGGAGTCTTTTCAGTAATGTTTAGAGAAGTTAAATCCTGGTCAAGAACATATCTGAGAAGCTGTCATTCCAACATTCTCATGTAACATGATCAGTGTAAAAACCATCACTGTTTTTGATAACGTCTAAGTATCTAATATTGCCAAAAGTGATGCATTTATTAGTGGAGGAATTAGTATTTGTTTTTCACTCATAAATAAATGATTTGTCTCCTAAACATAAAATAGTTTCTTTCTTTTCCAGACCCTAACAGCAGGTGATTGATGTAACTCTAATGCCCTCAAGGAAATAAACAGTGGAAATAAAAGTATTGAAACAGAGTTTGTACTAGAAGTCCATCTTCAAATTCTTCTCCTTAACAAACTACTAAGATTTTGTTCTTCAGCCAAAGCAAAAGTAATTTAATTCCTCATTTTGTATTTGATTTATTGTCTTTTGTGTTACATCCCTGCAACATAAAGGTTAAAAATAAGCAATTGATAATTTTGCAAACACAATTATGATATTTTAGATGCACATCTGTAAGAAAAATATAATTTTTGCTTATAGGAGCTTTTTCTTAGATGGTAACAAAATTGCTTCTTAATCAGGTTATAACACTGGCTAAGATCATAGAGACTCAAAAGTTTGAAGACAGCAATGGCATCTGGTTTATTGAAAGCAACACAAAATGAATGCAATCTTTTCAAAAGTCAAGATCCAGATATCATTCAGTCATTCACTGCATTATTTTTAACTCTAGGAGCTAAAGAGACACAGTGGGTAAACAGTCCCTCTTTGATAGGACTGAGGTTTCTTCAAGCCCATATAAGGTGGTCCAAGCCCCCTGTAATACCAGTTATAGGAGATGGATATTTTCTGCCAGTCTCCGAAGATACTTGTATGCACACTATATTCATATATTTAAGCTGGTACAAACTCATACACACAAATAATGAGTAAATACTGCCAACTAAAAACCTGAATTTATAATCAAGTAAAATATATTGGAGCAGATTTGAAAGGACATTCTGTAAATTGACATTATCCATTCCAGCACCACTGATTTTAGAATTGGCTCTGAATTCATCCTGGAGATTGATTCAAGTATATGTGAAGACATTAATAAAGTTGTTACTTAATTCTTTGTTATTGAGTTTTCCTTGAGGATATTGAAAAAAGTGTCAAATAAAATCTGTTTGTATTTGCTATAGAAATTTTGAAAAATGTAACAACTAGTGTACAAATCTCAAGAATAAATTTCACCTGTACCCACATATTTTCCCTTTTAAAAGGATAAGGCAACCTAGATGCCCCTCAGCTAAGGAATGGATTAACAAACTAGCACATCTAGACAATGTGGTACTACTCAGCTGTAAGATAAAATGACATACTAAAATTTACAGGGAAATGGATGGATTTGGAGAATATCCTTCAGAGTGGGGAATGACAAACCCAGAAGGATAAGCAGGAGATGTACTCATTCATTAGCCTACTTTAAGCAAAAGCATTCTTATTTTATGAAAGATGATGGGTGAATAAAGTGATCCAAAACACACACACACACACACACACACACACACACACACACACAAACTTCTGGTTTGACTGTAGAAGAGTTGCTTAGCAGAAACTTGTGGTGGCCATAGTGCCATAGTGCATCTGTGGACATTAGCTGTGACCTACTGTGCTTTGTTCATCTGTAGCTGAGCCTAACCTGGCTTGAGGAGCTTTAGATTTTATTTTTCATGTTCCATGTATTTTAGAGAAAAGAGAAGTTTTATTACTGAATTTTTTTTTTGTTTTGTTATTATTTTTTTTTTTTTTTTTTGCTATCCTGGATGTTTTGCTTTTTTATATGAACCTTGATAATGATTTTCAAAAAACAATAAAAACAGGAAAAAGAAAGGATATAGCAACTATTCAAATTAGATTTGTTACTAAGTTTACCTCACTATGTCCACCAGGCAGCCATAAACACAAGCATGCTTTATGCCTTTGTACACTACATCCCATGTGTTTCTTGGACTTCTAAAATGAGATGCCATGGATAATGTTCGCTGCCCGAAGGTCTAATGACTCCTAGCTTGGCATTGCATGATTATTTCAGATGTTCCCAACAGTAATAATAGTATTCTTTCAAATTGAAATATGTGAACATCCAATTAATAAATTCAAGAATAATGCATAACGTTACAGATCAATTTTGTATCCAGAATAATGACTCTTGAGTCTTTAATCACATGCAATTCAGAACTTCACTTAGCCATCATTTAGACAAATACATATGTAATGAACACTTATTGTATCTTACAGTGATTTCCGGGGATCTTCAGTGGAGTTTAGTAAGCAAGAAGACTGCTGAAAATAAGCCACAATCTGGAGAATGCAGAGTTCTGACATTGATGCAAAGAGTCAAATCAGAGCATAACTTTCTACACTTAATGCCATGAAAATCAATTCTTCTGGAGAAATATTTCAAAAAATACTTTTCAGAATTAAATCTACAAAATGCTAGAAGGGTGAGTAACTCCTTACCATATGAAAAATTATACAAAATTATATTTCATCTCATTACTAGTGAAGAATGTTTTATCATTTGAAAAATTTTGAATTTTTGTTTTTATGTGTGTGTGCACATGCGCGCATGAGCATGCGTGTTTGCATGTTGTATATACTTGTTATTAAGCATGTATGCACATGTCATGCACTTTTATGCACATTAAGGCTGGAAGCTGATGTCAGGTGTGTTTGCTTGATGACTTTATATTCATTCATTCATTCATTCATTCATTCATTTATTAGTGATCCAATCTTACTCTTGAACCACAGCCAGGAGTGACCTGCTCCTAATGGAATGCTTTGCATATTATTTGAA
Source organism: Sigmodon hispidus (assembly GCA_004025045.1). NCBI lineage: Eukaryota > Metazoa > Chordata > Mammalia > Rodentia > Cricetidae > Sigmodon > Sigmodon hispidus. Next base: position 92,458 of record PVIH01003175.1, on the reverse strand, counting down.
TTCAGAAGATCTAAATGTGACTCCTTCTTGCTTGGCAGGCATATTACCTAAGAAGCCATTGCCAAAGCCTCAGATAAATACTTCTTAAGGCTAAAACTCAGACTACACACCATAAGTCAAGTACATTTTCTTTAAGTTATCATTCCAAAGCAAATAGTAAAAAACATAAGATTTTGATCTTTACTATTAACCAGAACTGGAAGTAATCAAGTAAAACTCTCAGTCCCCAGTCCTTGGAGAGAGGACACAGTAGAATGTCACCAAACAACCAATTAAGCACATTGTCAATACCTGAGGACAAAATACTAGATTCAACAAGTCTTGATAATTAACTAGGAAACCCAACTAATTCTGCATCAAATAAAATAAACTAATAGGTTTTATAATGCTAACAAAACTGTTTTATTATAAAATCACTAAACTGTAACATTAAAACATTTAGTTGTTATCTGGTTATATCATCTTCCCTGATCAATACAGCAAACTAAATAAAAACTCAAGATAAATAATGGCAAAAAAGAAAGTTTCAGGCAAAACCATAATATTCCAAGTTGCACTGTAACTTATGAACAAGTCTTGAAATAGTAGTATGCTACATAATGATACATTTACAGTCTTGTGGGTTTCATCATCACAGCTTTACTTTCTATAATTTCTTAGCACTATGATTACATAAAGATTAAAGTATGAATTTCTGGATTTAATACAAAATACATTTATCTAACAGAAAATCATTTTGGAAACTTACCACTAATCTGAGAGAGATTAGCTGAGTCAACTACTTGAGAGATGTTTAATTCCTTTTTATACCCAACATTCCCTTCTTAAATAGTTATCTTCTTAATATGATATCTCATCATTTTATATCTTCCTGTGTATGGGATAATTTGACTATAATACCAAATGTATGAATATCACCTTTTAGCCACTGTTGCACCAACATGCTGTAGGAGGACTGGCATATTATATGATCACCATAAATTTCATAATGGCAAAATAATTACTATTAATTAGCATTCCTACAAATATAGTTTTGTGTAGCAGCACATATTGAAATTTAAAAAAAATTACTTAAAACATTTAGTTATATTGTTTTCTGGTAGTCTTATGAAGTTTTAAATTAATGTGATATACATATATATACAGCTTCATAAATATGTTTTTATTTTATATTTTAAAAGGGCAATAATTATGTTTTTTAAAACTTAAGATGTTGTTGGCAGTAATTGTTAATCATTTCCCAAAAATTCCAAGGTGTAAAGTTGGTACATATAATTTCCCAACATTTTAACTGTGCTCAGAGTTTGAGAAAAAAGCTTTACCTATATAGAATAATAAAAAAATTTTATTCCTGTGTTTTACTCAAAATAATATGTCCATAATATGTCCTTCTGCTTCCTTTCATGAGTTGTAAATTTATATGACAAAAGGCAGAAATATAATTAATAAAGTTTTCAATAAGAGTTTAAATCAAGTATATGAGCAATAAATTGTATAAGCTGTGAACCACATTTAATTTTTTAATTGTTTTTTGAAAATTAATATCAAACTTTTGTTTCTTGTCTTGGGAAGAGAAAGGAGAAGTCGGCCTGTAGCCTTTTGCAGTTAAGAAATCTTTAGTGATCTAAGGCTGAAAACCATGGAGGATAGTTCAGTTTTACTCTTGAACGTGTATCAAGCCCTTTTGCCAAGACATAGTCTTTCCTGTCACACTTTTCACTGATTCTAAATCAGTGAATGAGCGATGTCTTCTGGCAGCGTTACTGCATTTGAATCTCTTCTCTTTCAAATCCAATCTGTACTTGCTAAACCTGGTGATCTGCATTTCAAACAAATGGCAATGACTGTATAATTTTATATCATTAATATTCTCAGGAAGTAGGCTAGATAGAAAAGGACCTTCTATAGTGAAGTTGTAGAAGAAGCTGGTAGCATATTTTCAGAAGTGGAAAGACTGAGTAGGAAACAAAATCAGATTGTCAGTGTGTGAAAGTTAAATGCATTGGTTTTATTGCAAAGGTTCAGTCACAACACCACCCCCATGTGACAGACATAGACAAAATGAGAATGAAGTGTGTATCGCTGAGTAACTTACTGGAAACCTGAAAGCTCTGAGTCATAAATACCAGATTTGCTAATAATTGTTGCATGACAAACCTTTTAATTTCTGTCATCACTTTTCATAAAATATTAGACAGGCTGAATTTGCCCATTGAAGATTTTGTGATTAAAGTGAATTGGCAGTTACAGGAAATAGGCTTTTAAATTTTTTTTTTTTTTGGCTGTATTTTCATTGATAATGGATGCATACAAGTGAAAGTTAAATGTTCTTACCATTCGGCACTTTTGGGTTTTGTCTAATGTGGGTATCCAAATGATGGTAACTTTGGAAAAGGGTGTTAGGGTATCACTCTTACACACATAGTGATACAGATTAGAAGAAAGTTCAGACCACAGGCATTGTTGTTAGAGCATATTTAGAAAAGGACATAAATGACATTTGTGTCTACATGTCCATTCTAACTGCATGTTTTGAGCAATAGACTTTTTCTAGTGTAGCTTAGAAATTATACATGTAGGCATAGTAGCTTTCTATGCACAGTCAAATTCAATTTAATTAAATTAATCTGTCTATTGAAAAAATATACACTTCATAGATATTTGAGTCCAGTTATCAAAATTATCAGAAATAAAGAAATATTATAATGTACAAAAAAGCACAAGGTTGCCAAACACTAACTTTAGATATGAGTAATCATTTTATAATATAAAATAACCACTTATTATTGGATATTTCTTTAATCTGCTCCACAAATCAGAAGCAGATTAACCTGTGCATTCACATCAGTCCTTCCTTCACTTCATGATCAGCTTCTGGTTTTCAAATGTCAACCTCAATATTTTCCATAATTCTCCAGTTATAGGCATCATTATGAATTAGTTTGAAAAATACATTTCCTGGTCTCAAATAATATTTATCTACCTCTCCAAAGACAATAATACAAATATGAATATCTCAAAGTGAAAAACCCAATAATAACGCACACATGCTTGGGAAATAGAATTACAACCTGAGATCTTTTGCTATTCCATATAAACACTGAATATTCCAGATTTTATAAATTATGTTTACTTTTCTGTATTTTTTATTTCAATTAATACAATGCAGAGATGAAAGTCTACAATTTTACTTATAATGACCATTTTGAATTCTAATAAGTCTTAAGGTCCTAATTCTGCAGAACTTAAATAATTTGTATAATTAATAAATTTGAAAAGGAATGCTTCAGACAGTCCTTGTTCTCACCACATAACTTTAAGCAGATAGTCTAAGTGACTTGCATGTTTTTGGATAACTAAATTATATAAAACATTTTAAATTGTGTCATTGATGGTTTATAATTCAATTGCTTTGAATATACTCATGGAATATGTTTTTATTTTTGTATTAATTATTAATTGCCCTGTTCTTAGAAAAAAATAATTTAAATAAAAGGGCTAGGAAATTTTTAGAGTTCTGATACTTAGGAGTCATTTAGTATTTGATATTATCTGTCTTGTTATTTGAAACAATAATCCCAGATATTTATCAAATAAACACAAATATGACAAAATCTAATTTCTTGCCAATCAGCAAATTTCATAATGCAAATATTTTCAATCTAAAGTATATTTTTTCTAAATTTGTATAAAAATATATATCATATGGTTAAATTATTTGCTAATTAAGATACTGATTGAGTAAATTAACAAACATTTGTCATTCTACTATAATTAATGTAGTAGGAGGCTTTTCTGTCCTGCCTGGTCCCACAGCCACTTAGTCCCAAATAAACATAGAGAGGCTTATATGATTTACAAACTGTTTGGCTTTTAACTCAAGCTTATAACTATCTAGCTCTTACAACTTTAACCATATTCCTATTTTTAGGCTTGTGGCTTGGTATCTTTTCACAGTAAGGCATTATCTTGCTTCTTCTGTACTTGAATGGCACCTTTTGACTGGTCCCTTCCTCTTCCCAGAGTTCTTCTAGTCTGGTGGCCCACCTGTACTTCCTGCCTGGCTACTAGCCAATTGGTCTTTTATTAAACTGATTCATGTGACAAATCTTTACAGTATGACAGAACATTATTCCACAGTGTCTATCCCTTTTGTCTAATAAAAAGTTTTCTTACATTAACATAATAAAATTAAATAGAACTAAAAACAGTTATTAAGAAAGAATTATTGTAACAATAATTAGTCTATTTGTATATGACAAAAATATGGTAATAATTTATTTGTGCTCTAACAAAGATTGTCTGAAGATCAGATGCAGATGACAGAGCCAGCCACTAGATAACTATAGAGGCCAGGCAGTGGTGACACAATTTTAGTACCAGCACTTGGGAGGAAGAAAGATCAGGAGTTCAAGGCCACCCTGGGATACATGAGATTGATCCAGTCTAAAAGAGAAACAGATCCAGGCTTAGGTGGTAGAAGCTCATGTCTTTAATACCAGCACATGGAATCTCATGCTTTTGATCTTAATACTTGGGAGGCACATGCCTTTAAATCCAACAATAGGGAGGTGGAGACAAAAAGTGATATGGCTGGGCAAAAAGAAGAATATAAAATTGGAGGAGATAGGAGCTCAGCTTCTTTTCAGCCTAAGAATTTGGTTGAGATAAGAAGTCTTTCTAGCTGCTGGCTCCTCTACTTCTCTAATCTTTCTTTTTTATTTATTTTTGAATAAAGTCTCAGTTTTTAAATTCACGTATTTCCTTGTTTAAACTCCCTTCCCCCTCCCTCCCTTCCAAGTCACTCTCTCTCTGATCTTTCAAAATTTACCCTGGTATGTGGATCAGATTTTTATTATCAAGATCAGTTAGGATTTGTGCTACATGTTAAACACCAGACAACAAATTCAAGTTGTCCTCAGTATCAAGGACTCTAATCTGGATGAAAAGATATTGATGAGATGGGTTTAATCTAGACTTATAAAAGTATGGAAGCAAGCCAAATAAAATGTGCTTCTACAAAACTCCCAGAGCTATAGGCATAGCTGCCGAAACAGGAGAACACAATCCTGGTGCTAATGCTCCTTTATCCTCATGGGTTAATGCTTTTGAAATGGTACATTTCTGTATATCACATGTTGTGTAGAACCATCAAGTCAGTAAGCTATTACATTTTAAAACTATACCAAGAAGACCCTCCATGAAATTCACCAAATCTTAGAGATTATGTTCTACAAGGCTGCAATTCACAGAGATTGCTGATATATTTTGCTGCACACTTTTCAACCTGATACCCTGGACATGCATGGGTACAATAATTACCAACAAGGTACTCTACTACCATGATCTTGAAATTATAAATGTTTTTTCTTTTTTATTATGAATAAAGTATCATTTTTATACATGTATCCCTTGTTCAAACTCCCTTCCCATCCTGCCCCTCCCAGTCATTCTCTCTACTCCCCATCTCTTTATCTCCTCGCCAGCAATGGCAGGAGGTCCTAAGGTCCCAAGGTGGCTTAGTTCAGTATCCACTCCAGGCAAACCCACTTTCCTTATCCCAACATCAAGATTGGGTCAGGTCTTCCTCTGGAGGGAATGGAATTCAAGGTGCCAGTCCAAGGTTCTTCAGATCCTAACCTGTTCAGTGGTTGTGGTTTGCAGCTTGGGAATGCTTTGCTTTTTGTTTAAAGTTCACTAATGAGTGAGTACATCTCCTGCATATCTTTCTGGGTTTGTGATACATAGCTCAAGAGGATATTCTCCAAATTCATCCATTGGCCTGCAAATTTTAGAATATCACTTTTTCTTACTGCTGAATAGTACACCATTGTGTAGATATACCACAGTTTGTTAATCCATTCTTCAGTTGAGAGGCATATAGGTTGGTTTCAGGTTCTTGCTATTATGAATAATGCTGTTATGAATATAGGTGAGCTAATGCTTTTGGAGTGTGAATGTGCGTCGTTAGGGTATATGCCCAATAGTGGTATTGCTGGACCCTTGGGGAGATTGATTCCCATTTTTCTGAGAAACCACCATACTGCATTCCAGAGTGGCTGAAGAAGCTTACACTCCTACCAACAATGGAGGAATGTTCCCCTTGCTCTGCAACCTCTCCAGCATTGGCTGTTATTTGTATTTTGGTTTAAGTGGTGTATTGAAGTCTCCCACTATTATAGTATGAGAATTGATGTGGGATTTGAGCTTTACCAGTGTTTCTTTTACATAGATAACTGCCCTTATATTAAGGACATAAATATTCAGGATTGAAATCTCATCTTGATCAATTTTTCCTGATATGAATAAATTATGAACATCCTAGTCTCTTTTAATTGATTTTAGTTTGAAGTCTACTTTGTTAGATATTGTGATGGCAACTCCAGCTTGTTTCTTAGGGCCATTGGAAAATCTTTTCCCAATGCTTTACTTTGAGCCTATGTCTGTCTTTAAGGTTGAGGTATGTTTCATGTATGCAGTAGAAGAATGGCTTCTGTTTTCGTATCCATCAAGTTAGGGTGTGTCTTTTTATTGGTAAATTGAGTCCATTGATATTAAGGAATATTAGTGACCACTGACTGTTATTTCCTGTTATTTTTGATGGTAGCTTATATGCATTTCCTTTTCTTGGGCTTTTCTTCTGTGGAATTATTAATTGTTTGTGGTTTCATGGGTGTATCTGGGATCCTTAGGTTAGAGTTTTCCCTCTAACTCTTTCTGAAAGTCCTGATTTTTGGATAGGCATTATTTAAGTCTGACTTTGTCATGAAATATCTTGTTTACTCCATCTATGGTGATTGATAGTTTTACTGGGTATAGTAGTCTAGGTTGGCAGTCATGCTCTTTTAGTGTTTTTTATAACTTTTAACCAGGACCTTCTTGCTTTCATTGTTTTCATTGAATAGTCACATGTTATTCTGATGGGTCTGCCTTTATAGGTTAGTTGGCCCTTTTCTGCTGAGCTCTTAAATTTTTTCTTTATTCTGTATGTTTTTTAACTTTATTATTATGTGGCAAGTTGACTTTTTGGGGGATCAAATCTATTTGGTGTTCTGTAAGCTTCTTGTATCTTTATAGACATTTCCTTATTTAAGTTGGGGAAGTTTTCTTCTATGATTTTATTGAATATATTATCTGTGCCTTTGAGCTCGTATTCTTCTCCTTCTTCTACTCCTATTATTCTCAAATTAGGTCTTGTTATGGTGTCCCAGATTTCCTAAAGATTTTGTGTTAATACTTTTTAGTTTTAGTATTTTCTTTGACTGATTTTCTATTTCTGTTCTTAAGTCTTCTACTCCAGAGATTCTCTCTTCCATCTCTTGGATTCAATTGTTTATGCTTGTACCTATATTTCCAGATCTTTTCTTCAGATTTTCTATTTGCACCTTTGCCTCATTTTGTGCCTATTTTATTGCTTCTATTTCAATTTTTAGTTCCTAGAATGTTTTTTTCATTTTTTTAGTTTTCATTTTCTTTGTTTTCTTTTAAGGATTTGTTCATCTCTTCCAATTTTTTTGTTTGTATTTTCTTTTATTTCTTTAAAGAATTTTTTAAATATCTTCTTTTAAGGCTTCTATAATCTTCATAAAGGTGTTTTTGCTGTTGTTTCCCTCTGTTTCCTCTTCATTGCTCTGTTCAAGTCTTATAGTTGTAGAGCCACCAGTTTCTTCTGGTGCTTCCTTGTTGTTCTTTATATTGTTATATGTATTGTTGCACTGGTATTTGACCATGTTTTCAGTGGTTCACACTTAGTCAGCTCCTAGTCATTTGTGGCTAGAGGGATTGTGTGTCTGCTCTGAGTAAGGCATCTGCACAATATCTGACTCTGCTCTGGACACTATTCTGCGTTTTGAAGGAGCCTGATTTTCTGTGATTAAGCAGCTTGCCCTGGAGCCGGGACCTGGTCATGGGAGGTCCTTTCTGTTAGAGGTTGCTGGAGAAGTCTCCTCCCATCTAAAGCCTAGGGCCTATCTGCTAGGAAGAGTCTGAGATTGGAACCTTGGGTGTGACCTAGGCCCCCCAAAGGGATTCTCCAGAAGGGCTTCCCAGTACCTGAAATCTGTTTACCTCCGATTCTATTCTGGACTTTTTAGTATCTTTTAATCTGGGGTCACACATTTTATTTTGTTTTGCCTGTCAAATTTGTTATTATTCATAATTACCTACTCAGATCCTTGAGAACAAATGAGATCACTGCTTTTAATTTTACTGTAACTTAATAAACAGCTGGATAGTTCTCTTATAACATTAACAAAAATTATTTTTTAGAGTAGCTGTACTCAACTTCTATTTTGAGAAAATAATTTTGTCTAATTAGCTATTTTCATGAGTGGTGCTGTTTCCACTATGACAAATCCATCATTATGATGACATTGGATGTTTATTGATTTAGCTCTTTTCTACAAAGAAGTATTACTTCATGAGAGGACAGCTTTTTAAATTAACATTTCATCTCAGTGTCTAGAGTTAGCTATAATAAGAAGCTACTGGATACACAAAGTTCATTGAATTTCAAGTATAGGAGGCCCAATTGCATGATGCAAAACAAAGCTGTCAAGAAAAGCAAGACAAGGGGGGAGCTTTTGTCTTTGTCTTTCTAAAGGTTAAACATAACACTATTTGACATGGAGTGAGAATTTCATTACTAGTGGTTTGGTACTTATTTTGTTTGAAACTTTTTCTTTATCTTTTTAAAAAGAAGTCAAACTCACTATGCATCAGGAAACACGTTTGGTGTACTTATAGGCAAACATGCACACGTTCCGGCATACACTCTCTCCCCACCACACACAAAAGACTTTCTATCATTTGAGGTTAGGAGTGTTTGGTTATTTTTTTTAATGTATATTAGACATTATATCATTGGAATACAGGGAAATGTAAATGAATTTTCTCAGTTTTAGGTTAATAATTGTTATGCTACCATGTTTCTGGGGTTTCCTAAATTCTTTTGCAAGGAAGTATAAGTAAGATGGAAACAGCATACCTATGGAAAAAGCTCAAAGGTCATTTTATGTCTTAACAAGAGTTCAGGTCACTCAGCACATGAAAGTTAAAATTGTTCATAAATACATTATTCTAATAGGGAACATCATTTTTTTCTGCATGTGTATTCTTTTCCAAGAAAATAATGATATTTTCAGTTATAGTAATCCTATAATTAAGTCCATAGGTGTATAAAAATGTCAAATGAGAGTGATACTTTTCCCATGTAGCTGTTTAACATGGTGATATAAATTGATATGAAAATTCCTTTGAAATGTTGTGAATTTCTTGGTAGAAAAATGTATTTTTGGAAGAATAATTTCAGTGGCCAAATTTAAAATTAAGAGAATTATAGCCATTGTTAGTTCCGCACGTGAGAGCAAATATACACTAACAAGGCCAAAAACTAGAGTTTATTTAAGAGAAGAGTCCCAGGTGGGTGAAGAGGCAGAGGAGCAAGACAGAAGTCAGGGGACAGAGAAGAGAAGGACTGGAGCACATCCTTGCAGTTGCTTTTCAGGAAAGGGGCGTGCATCATAGGTCCAGGGAGGTGCTTCTGTATGCAGTGCCCAAGCTTTACATAGCCATGTCCAGGGGTGTGCCTCAGTGCAAGGTGCATCCCTTCTGAGCCAAGTAGGCTCAACTATGTGGAATGCCTGGAATCCTTACAACCATCATCATGTGCAAATTTTTCTCAGAGTTTATTTTCAGGAAAGGAAGTTTTTTTGAGTGCTATTAACTACAATACCTTCTGCTTTCTAAGCAAAAGCAAACCCTAATTAAGTTTATATTTATAATTTATTTTTAAGTTTGAACATTGAAGTGTTCTTTTCCTGTAATCTCAGTATAAGTTGGCTAGAGTGTTGTAACAAATGCCAGAGACTAGGAAGTTTAAAAAGAAAGTAAATTTCTTAGAGTTTAGAAATATGGAGATTTGAGATCACACTGGTGGCATACTTGCTTTTCTCTTAGACCTCTTCCTTTACTTGTCTATGCCTTTATTTGAGCATCCTTCTCCATATATTTACTTATTATTTCCCATATTCTCTTTTCTTCCAGGGCATTCTTCCTCTTCCCAAACAACAGCAGCTATCTGATGCTGTTCTTTCTCATTCTGACTGATTACTCTTGAAACGTTGATCACTAACTCTAACTATTGAACTGAAAAATGACACAGTTTAGTGCTTCTGTATGGCTGAATAATTGTTCAGTGTGTGAATATATCACATTTATTTTACCCATTCATCTGTTGTTGGACATTTGGCCTGATTCTACACTTCATTGTTTTGAATGCTGCCACAGTAAACTTCAGCTTGCAGCTGCTTTTGCTCTATGCTGACATAAGTGTCCTCAAAGTGCCAGAGCTAGATTCTATTTTTAGTTTTTTGAGGGAACCTCCATATTGGATTTCCCTAGTCACTGCTCTAATTTACATTCTTCAATACAAACTAAAGTTTCTTTCCTCTTTATCTCATAAGCTTCTTTTTCTAGCTGATAGCTATTCTGGAAGTGAGTTAGATACAATCATCAAAAAAGACACTCATATTCTGACCTATGAAAGGTGAGAATTTCAGATGAGAATTGTAGTGTATACACAATTCAGTCACTAATACTTCAATATTTATGGTTGTGCCTAAAAGGAAGTCACTATTTACTAATATTATATCCCCTCTTTATAGACTCTTAATGTTTCCCTTTCTTGTAAAAAAAAATGCAGGTCCTCTAGGCAAACTACATGACTTAGATTGTTCCTTCAACACATTTTTCAGGCAACCTTTCTTCTTCAGGGTTCTCACACATTTGTAACCCTTTTCTCTACCCATTTACATTGATGTCTATATAATTCAGCAGTTCTCAACCTGTGGGTCATGATCCCTTTAGGGTGAATGACCCTTTTACAGGGACACTAGAAGACCACTGGAAAACACAGATGTTTAAATTATGATTTATGCCAGCAGCAAGATTGCAGTTTTGAAATAACAATGAAAATAATTTTGTGTTTTGGCCTCACCACAAGATGAGGCACTATATTAAGTGTCATAGCCTCAGGAGGGTTGAGAACTAATGACTTAATATGACTGTTTCAAGCACTTCAAGTCATCACCTCTACATTTTAAGCTAAACATTTCTGAAAGCTATTACCTTGGCCATGTTATGCAAACTAGTCCTACAGACATTATTTACCCTGATTTCTTCTAGGCTAATCATTTAGAAGAAAGAAAAAAAGCCCTTCAAGTTAGAAAAGTGATTCCATTCTCTAATTGAGGCTTGAAGTTTTTTCTAATACTCTGACTCATACAAAAAACAGCCTTCTCTTGTTTTGGATATTAAACTTCTAAGAATAGCAACATCAGAAAGAGCATTGTAAAATCTATTCTTGTTACATAAAAAAGCAAATGGGAATGTGTTTACATATTTATTAGTAATCTCAAACTTATAATAAAAGTTTTATTGGCATGACACTCAATTAAAATCAAATATAAATACAGCATTACTTCCTAAATGTTTAGGTTAGGGTTGAATTTTGGTGTTAGCAAAGATATATAAATTTTTCGAGGCTAAGATGGATAATCTGTTGAATAGTTTTAATTATTCTTTTTTTTCCCCACAAGTATATAACTATTTATTAACGGCCAAGGCCTAGGGACTCATTTCTTCTTGGACACACCCACAGTATGGACCTGGTGGCCAGTGGTCTTGGTGTGCTGACCTCGGACTCGAAGGCCCCAAAAGTGGCACAGCCCCCTATGGGCCCTAATCTTCAGTCGCTCCAGGTCCTCACATAGCTTGTTGTCTAGACCATGGGCTAGAACCTGGCTATACTTTCCGTCCTTCACGTCCTTCTGTCTGTTCAAGAACCAGTCTAGGATCTTGTACTGTCGTGGATTCTGCATGATGGTGACCACGCGTTCCACCTCATCCTCCGTGAGTTCTCCAGCCCTCTTGGTGAGGTCAATGTCTGTTTTCCTCAACACCACATGAGCATATCTCTGCCCCACAGCCTTAATGTCAGTGATGGCAAAGGCTATTTTCTGCCGCCCATCGGTGTTGATGTTGAGTACTCGCAAAATGTGCTGGAACTTCTCAGGGATCACCAGAGACATGGCGGTGGCACAAACGGCAGCGTGTAGGCCTCCTGTGGAAGAGCAGTTTTAATTATTCTTAAAAGCAAATAACGGATGTTGTTTTGTAATTTAACTTTAAACTACAAAGATTTTGGAAATTATTGTGACATCATGAAATCTATGCTTTTCATTTACTTTATAAAAAAGAATTGGCTTTCCCTTATAAATAGCAACAAAAATAATTGTTATAATTACCTTTTGTGTTAATGACTATTTATTTGATTTTATACAACAATTACAAATATCTTTTGAAATTCAAAAGAATAAGAGAACTAACTGGAGGCCTCTGATAAAGGGTTTATGGACTTAGATGTGTGAATAGCTTATGATCATATTATAAACATTTTTTTCAAGACTTATTGGGATTTCTAGTTATTCAATGTACCTTCTTAATAAAAACATCCAGTCTGTACTTCCTAAATCTCTCTTTAGTTGTATCTAGTGAGAACAAAAATCCCACAATGAGATTTGCTTTTAAAAGTTAGTTACTGTGATGATCCACAGGTTGCTCAGTTGCAGGTATTTCTTGTGAAAGAGGGCTGCCTAAGTATTATTCAGATTGGTCATTGGTAGCATGGCTTATTACTGCTGCTTAGATAAAATACAAACTATACCAGGAAAAATTGCTGACTGTATTGCTTCTGAGTTGCCACCACTCTTTCATCTTTTATATTTCCAGGACTTCTAAATACTCAGTTAACATTTGATGAATGAGTTAACAAGTCAGTGACAGAGTCTATGTCTTTAGTTTATGTACTCTTATGTCTCTCAATTGTAGAATTCTTAAAGCTTTCTTTTTGATTTTATTTTTTTAATTTATATATATTTTTATATAAAAGTTTTTCTTTAATATACCCATCACTGGTCCCATTTTCTCCACTCTCCTCAGTCATCCCCCAGCTTCTCTCCAACCCATCAGATCATCCATTCCTCAGAGAGAGTAAGGACTTCTATGGTGAGTCAATTCAGTCTGTCTTATCCAGTGGAAAAAATACTAAGCCCCTCCACTGAGCTGGGCGATGTGTTCATCTGTAGGGAATGGGCTCATAGCAGTCAGTTCACTCACTAAGAACAAATTCTGGTCCTATTGCCAGATACTCCCAAAACTAACTCCATTCAACTGTCATCCACACTCAGAGGGCATATTTCAGTCCCATGCAGGTTCCACAGCAGTCAGTTCAGAGTCAGTGAGCTTCCAATAGTTCAGGTCAGCTGTCTCTATGAGTTTCTTCATCTTGATCTTGACCCCTTTACTCATATAATCTCTCCTTCTCCTCTTCAACTGGACTGGGAGCTCAATCCAGTGCTTAGCTGTGGATCTCTGCATCTGCTTCCATAAGTTGCAAGATAAAGGTTCTATAGGGATAATGAGAGTAGTTAGCAATTTGATTATAGGGGGAAGTCAATTTAGACACACTCTGTACTATTAGAATTTTTTATTGTTTTTTTAAAAATCAATATCAAACTTTATATAAAAAAGCCAAAACATTCAGAATAGATTAAAAAAAAAACCCACACAGTAATAAAATTTCTCTTTTCTCTAAATTACATGAAACATAAAAAATAAAATCTAAAGCTTCTCAAGCCAAGTTAGGCTCAGCTACAGATAAAGAAAGCACAGTAGGTCACAGCTAATGCTCATGGATACACTATGGCTGAGGCAAATTTCTGCTTAGCAACCCTTCTATAGTCAAACCACAAGTTTTGTTTTGTTTTTGTGTGTGTTTTAAATCACTTTATTCACCCATCATCTTTCAATGAAAAAAAGAATGTTTTTGCTTAAAGTCCACTAATGAGTGAATACACCCCCTTGCTTATCTTTCTGGGTTTGTGATACCTCACTCAAGAGGATATTCTCCAAATCCATACATTTGCTTGCAAATTTTAGGATATCATTTTTTCTTACTGCTGAGTAGTACTCCATTGTTAATCCATTCCTCAGTTGAGGGGCATCTAGGTTGTTTCCAGGTTCTTTCTAATATGAATAATGGTGCTATCAATATAGTTGTGCTAATGCTTTTGGGGTATGAATGTGTGTCTTTAGGGTATATGCCTAAATGTGGTATTGCTGGATCCTTGGGGAGATGGATTCCCAGTTTTCTGAGAAACCACCATACTGCATTCCAGAGTGGCTGAACAAGATTATAGTCCCACTAACAATAGAGGAGTGTTCCCCTCACTCCGCATCTTCTCCAGCATAGGCTGTCATCTGTGTTTTTGATCTTAGCCATTCTGACAGGTGTAAGGTGGTATCTCAAAGTTGTTTTGATTTGCATTTCTCTGATGGCTAAAGATGTTGAGCATTTTTTCAAGTGTCTTTTATTTGTAATTCTTCTGCTGAGAATTCCCTTTTTAGTTCTGAAATCTATTTTTTGATGGGTTATTCAGAGTTTGGGGCTCTAGTTTCTTGAGTTCACTACATATTTTAGAGATCAGTTCTCTATCAGTTGTAGGGTTGGTGAAAATCTTTTCCCATTCTGTAGGCTGTAATTTTGTTTTAATGACTGTGTCCTTTGCCTTACAGACAATTCTCAGTTACAGTGTTTCCCAATTAATCATTGTTGTTCTTATTGTCTGTGCTACTGGTGTCATATTTAGAAAGTGGCTACCTATTCCAATGCATTGGAGGATAATTCCCACTTTCTTTTCTATCAAGTTCAGCATAGAGTTTTTTTCAGACCTTGAAAAAACAATACTAAGTTTTATTTGGAATAACAGGAAAGCTAGGATTCCCAAAACAATTTTGCTCAACAAAAGAACCTCAGGAGACATCACCATCCATTACTTAAAGTTATACTATAGAGCTACAGTGTTAAAAAAAAAAGCCTGGTATTGACATAAAAAACAGACTTTTTATTCAATGGAATCGAATTGAAGGCCCATATATTAACCTACACATCTATGAATACCTGATTTTTGACAAAGAGGTAAAAAATATTCAATGGAAAAAAGATAGTATCTTCAACAAATTTTGTTGGCATACCTGCATGGCAGTATGTAGAAAAATGCAAATACATCCAAGCCTATCACTCTGCACAAAATTCAAATCCAAAGTGGATCATAGACCTCAACATAAAACCATCTATTGACTGGAATCTTCACTAGGTCATCTTTGTTAGTGCTTGTGTATTTCCCTAGCATCAGGTCTCTGTAGTCCTACAATGGCTCCCTCTACTAACTTTGTCATTCTTCTCTGTCTTTTCCCAACTCAATCATCCCATTCTTTCATGTTCTCTTCTCACTACCCATTTCTCCCTCTCCTCTATGGTCCCAATTTACTCCAAAGGTCTTATCTAATTCTTCTCCCAAGAAGAATTCATGCATGGCTCTCTTAGTCTCCTCCCTGTTACTTAGCTGCTCAGAAGTTGTAGCTTGTACTATGATATTGAAATTTTATGAATATGAGATACTGTGAACTGTTACATGTGAACTTTTATTTCTCCTGCTGGAGTAAGAATTCATTCCAAGGGAAAGATGACAAATATTATTTGTTTAAAATTAATGAACATTGTGTCTTGGGTATATATTAAGGTAAAGAAAGTATATTTTTATTTGAGAATAATAGGCCAACTTGATAGCATACACTAGAACCAAGATCAAAATCAGATTAAATAATTAGAAGGTTGTTAGTCTCTAGACTAATCATTCTCTGATTGAATTTGAGTCAGCATTTTCATTAAAACTCATTTTTTTGATCTATAAATAAAAGTAGTAACCTTACTTCATAAAAAATATATTTATATTCCTTCCTAAGCCATTTTTAAAAGTGGAACCATAAACAAACTGTATCAGGGAATTACATTTTAGTTATAGGAAAACACTGATTAATTCATATTTCATATTTCTTGATATTAAATATATTTGTTTCCAAAAACTTGAATTATAGCTACCTTAATTGCAAAAGACAGAAGAAGAAGAAGAAGAAGAAGAAGAAGAAGAAGAAGAAGAAGAAGAAGAAGAAGAAGAAGAAGAAGAAGAAAAAGCAGAACTTATTCAAACCTTCTAGGAAACTATAGACACCTGCATTGGGAAAACCAGCCTGGAGGAGGCAGAGAATTTCAGTCTGAGTCTCACAATGTGGCATTGTCAAAAACAAGCAAATAAACAAAAAATAAGATTTAAAAAATAAATAAATAAAGCAAACACACTGAGGCTCAAATTGAAGATCTTTCAGCTTTTAGAAAAGAAATTATTTATTTGTATATGAAATATGAGGTTAACCATATAATTTTCAGAGCTGGCATTTAAAAAATGTACAATGTGAGATTAAAAAATTGTGCTGTATATATGATTTATATATACAATTTAATTGATGAAAATGATTCAGATTTTGTATTCTAAATCTACTATCACAAAATTTTGGAATAATATCACAGAAAGCATAATCTTAAATTTATAATAGTATTCTATTTGCTCAAAGCATAAATATTGGACTTTATAATAAATGAAAATACTGCTCATTTGCTTATTTATTTTGAATTACAGAAGTGATTTTATATTTCTACACATGATATTAATGTGAATTAATGCCTTTAGTATAAAATAATCTGTTTTCAGATTAATTCAAAGTAAAGCAAAAGCCACTAATCACTCCACTGTTAAGTTCCATAATATACACAAATTACCTAATGATAATTTTTTGTCATGGTAAATGACATTCAATTAATTTTATAAGAATAAATGCAGCATCACTAATATAGAACATCCAGAGAAGCTGCTGTTTAAATTTATATATTATATTCTAGTGACTTATAGTGAAGATTTGGAAGCAATACTTTATTAATCTTTTTTCTTTTCATGCATATTTGCATATTTTATTTCTAAACATGTAAGTTGAAAGTCTGGTGCTATGCTTTCATGGTTGAAGCTTTCCAGCCTTTTTTACCTCTCATGACAAGGGGTAGGACTCTGTGATTCTAAGCTTTCAGTTGTGAGTTATACAAGTGTACTGTAGAATAGAAACTTATTCATATTGTTGTGAAATAGGTCTATCTATCTATCATCTATCTCTCTACCTACCTACCTACCTATCTATCTTCTGTTTATCTAATTATCATCTGTTTAGACATCTGTCATCTGTCTCTCTATCATCTACTTATCTAACATCTATCTATCTATGTGTTTATTTTTGCATAGAGTAATTTTTTATCCATTTTGGTAGACATATCGAAAGTGCACACAAAAAGATAAACTTTTGGGCATTTTATTTTAGGAATTAGAAAGCTGTTAAATAATGAAGTAATGTTAGAATTGTAACTGGAGACAAATGTGTGGGATTTATGTGAATTTAGCTTTTTAAAATTTGCTTCAAGTGCCACCTTCATGTGACAGAACAATACAACAGCATTAAGGGAATATTCTAGTGTTTATGCCAAAAATTTCCCTTGAATGATGTATTTGTGTTTTAAAATTAAATTTGGTGGTAGTGTCTCAGAATTCTCATTTTCTCTTTTTTATTTAAAGGGTAAGGTTTCAACTTGACAAAGTTTGCCTTCTAGTCCCCAAATATGTGTGTGTGTGTGTGTGTGTGTGTGTGTGTGTGTGCATGTTTGTATATAAAGTGCACCTTCCTGTGTGTGCACATGTGGAAAGAACTTAACTTTAGATATCTTTCTTTTCCTGAAGTATCTCACCTCCAGTTTTGAGAAAAAAAAATGTCTCTCTAAAGCCAGAGCTTACTATTTCAATTAAGACTGGTTGACAAATAAAACCCCTAAGCCAGCTGTCTCTGCTTCTCCAGCACTGGGATTTCAAGCTCATGTCCTAACACCTGTGAGTCTTGCTGATAAGATTTGAGATCCTTATCAAGTACTGTACTCATTAAGCTTCACATATTTTAGAAATAACAATTGTTAGGCATTATTTCCATGCTCCATATTAATTTTAAAAATAAACAGAAAAAAATCTATGCTGTGATCACTCATTTAATCCAGTTCATCAATATTTTCTTCAGAAATTACTTAAGGGCTTGACACCTAGAATGTTAGAATGTTACAGCCTCTGTCTGTTAAGAATTAAACTTCCCTTCCTTATGTACTGCCAGTACTCTTGATCATAGGTCTCCTTTTAAATAATTAACACACTCCATTACAAAGTCTTATAACCCTGAAGAATGGATTTACTAATGTTTGTGCTTATAGCTTTTTTAAAAAGGCCTGTATTCTTGCTATATAAAGTTTTCAGATTTAATATTCATAATTTATAGACATTCTTTCTAATATTGTATTGTATATTTTATAAATGATTTTTCTGATTATTGCGTCTACATTCATTTTTATTTTTAAGCATAGTTCCACTTCAATAGGACTTAACTCCATATCCAGAGCCATGTCTCATAGGGAACCTCAATTTTGCTTGCAGTAGCAAGGACATTTAAATAATTTTTAGGAGGTGAAATACTGTTGTATACATCCCCATATTTATATAAATTCCAAGAACAAAAATGTGTAAAGTTTAATACATTTTTTTTCAATTTAGTAGCTTATAAAAATACTGCTCAACTACATGAGTAGTTCTTCTGCAGAAGTGAATTCATGCAGTGTTTAGGGGACTATGCATAGCTCACTAATAATTCATGACATATATGATCCATGTTAAGAGAAAATTTATCAGAATATTTTCAACTTTAATCCTGTAGAAATAAGTATGAAAAAGCACCCTCTTTTCTACTTCCCAAATACTTTCATGTAAAACTCAGGCATTCTGTATCAATCCAAAACACCAGTTTCTCAGATATCAAAACACTGAGTACTGAATAACTCTACAGTTAGATGCCTCAACACTGAATCTTACCTCTGAGTTGAACATGTTCTAGACAGCTAGGCCCCAAGCAAAGTACCATCATCAATGCATTGAAAATTTGCCATTTAATTACATACTCATATATATAAACCTTTATTTTTCTCTCTCCTATGTCCATTCATCAATTTCCTCAACAAATTAATCTCTATTGTGTGTAATATATTTTGTTAAGAAGCTTTATAGGTAATAAATACCAAGCAAAAAAAATCCTTGATTCTATGCCTAGCAAAATAGGCATCCTGAGGCTGGAAAGATGTCTCCGTGGTTAAAAACACTAGATGCTCTTTTAGAGAATACAGGTTTAATTGCAAGCATCAACGTGGTATTTCACAAATGTCTGTAACTCCAGTTACAGAGAATTCATTACCCTCTTTTAGCCTCCATGGGAACCAGGTATGCAAGTGTTTCATGCAGTCATAATATTCATACATATAAAAAATTTAAGAATAATATGTATCTTCACAGCTCAGTAATCTGGTAATTTTCAAATTTCCTGAATCTTCAAGATTACATGGGAATAGAGAAAGAAGAAATGAAGAGGAAAGAGAGGATAAAGTAGGCGAGACAGGAGGGGTGGTTGAAGTCCTAAGCAAATGTATATTGTTGACATGATCACAGCCATGTCAAGGATGCCAATACCTAACATCCATAGGAAAGGCAAGGCTTTCCTGGCTTATGCTCAGAAGAATGGCAAAACCCTCCTCTGGTCCAAGTACAGATATTGCCAGTCTACATAAAGTATCAACAGAAGCTTCCTCATTCTAGATAACTGCAACCTGAGACTGCTCTCCTATAGATGCTACAGAGATTAGCTGACTTGCATCCTTGTTTATGCTGTGTATAATAAAAGTGCTAAGTTTCCTTATTGGTGCTGCTTTGTCTATACCAGAGTTCAAAGCCTTCTCTGATTATAGCTTGTGTGTGTGTGGGGGGGGTGGGGGGGTGCTCTCGCACGTGTTTATTCTTTCTCATTTGCCTAGTCAGGCCAATGTCAAAGCTGTACAAGTTGAGGCATAGAGGGAGAATCAAAAAGAGAAGGAAGAAGGAAGGAAAGAGGAAAGGGGTTTCACAAAAGCAAGAACCCAAAAAGGAAGAAAATAAGAGGTTGTCTTAGGGTTTGTATTGATGTGATGAAACTCCATGACCAAAGAGTAAGTTGGGGAGAAAGGGTTAATTTGTCTTATACTTCCAAACTGTAGTCCATCTTTGAAGAAATTCAGTATCTCAAACAGGGCAAGAATGCTGGAGGCAAGAACAGGTGCAGATGCGATTGAGGACAGCAGTTTACTGGCTGGCTCCATATGGCTTCTTCAGCCTACCTTATTATGGAATCCAAAACCAGCAAGAAGCATAGAAATGGCACCACTCACTATGTGCTTCCTCCCCACCCCATTGATTGCCAGATAGTACAATGCATTTCAGTTGGATCTCAAGGAGGCATATTTTTGGCTGAGTCTTCTTCCTCTGATGACTCTAGCTTATGTCAAGTTGACACACAAAACCAGCCAGGACAGAGAGAAAGAGGGGGAAACAATATATATTAATATATATATAATATTAGTAGTATAATATTAATGTAATATTATATATATTAAGATTTTATCAATGTAATGTGTTGTTGAAATGTTCTTCTGTATGCTGTGAATATCATTCTGTAAAAAAGGAACTATTTTGGCCTGTCTTGAGCACCTTAGAAGTAGGCAAGGAAATTAAGATTCAGGTAGGAGGAGTGTACAACTGAAGAGATTCCATCTGGCCAGCAAAGAAGAAGCTTGGAGGAATACAGATGAGCCACAGGCCACGGCCATGGCCACATGGCAGAACAGATTAATGAAAATTGGTTGAATTAAGATGAAAGAGCTAGCTAGCAATGTGCCTGTAACATAGGCCAAACAGTATGAAATTAATATAAGCAGTTGAATCACTTTTGGGGGGTAGAAGTGGCTGCTGGCAAGTCGGACCTCTGGCCTGGAAGGGATCAGAAATCTTGTACAACAGTAATAAACTTCAGTGCATTATTTCCAACTTTCTACTCTATTCAAGTTTTAATGTGTGCTTCAGCTGCTTTAACACTGCATCAAAGGTTCTTATTAAAATTTACAAATATTTTTTAAGTATTTATTGAGTTTAATATTTCTTTAAGGTTCTTTTATTTTAGGTAATAATTCATATTAATTAGCCAAGCAGATCTATGATATTTATTACTTTGTATTACTCTTCTTATCTTTGCTCAGCCACCTAAAGATAAAAATTCTAGTAAAATATTATTTATTTATTTATTTATTTATTTGCTAGACCGTGATCATGGCTCCTCTTTCTCGTCTTTTCTCTATTTTCTCTACTGTAATATGCCTTCATTTGCAATGTCATGAAAATAAAAGAAAGACTAATAATTATTGAATCAATTAAATGTTCACAAAGGTTTAGATTCTTGCCCATTTTGTATCATAAGATTCACCATAGATTCACCATAAGATAAACTAATGGAATAGACTATGCTAATGTCCAGTGACAAAGAACATTAGACACAAAATGCTCTTTACTAAACTAGAAACATAGAAGAAAATGATGAGGTAACAATTAAGATATTAGTCATACAGGGTATGAGCCTAGATGCTGGTTTTGCCACTTAGTACAAGATACCAATTTCTCTGCAACTCTATTTTTTCATTTTTATTTTGTTTCTTACCTTTTTTGGATCCTGATTTCATTTTTCCCTCACTCTTCTCCTCAATGGTCCTTTTACCACTGCCTCTGAAACCCCATCCACTCCACCTTCATTTCTGTGAGAAGTACAAGCTGCTCACAGATATCTGCCAAACATGGCATATCAATTTGTAATAAGACTAGGTACCTTCCTCAAATGAAGGCTGGATGAGTCATCCCAGTAAGTGGAAAAGGGTACCAAAAGCAGACAAAAGAGTTAGAGACAGCCCTTCCTGACACAATTATAAGTTTGACTACAACACCAATCTATACAACTGTAATATATATGCAGAGGGCCTAGGTCAGGCCCATGTAGGTTCTCTGGTTTTAGGTTAAGTCTCTGTGGGCCCCTGGATTTTTCTCCTTTAAAAAATTACCACATGTGAACACAAAGAAAATATATGTGTAGCAATCTTATTTGTATTTCCACCCTTGATAAACCATGCTTATGATTCTTATCCTCTGTATAGTTATTGTTAACTCTTCCACATTTTAAATTCTTTTTACTGTGTTTTTTTTTTGATAAATACAAAATAAAGAAGGAAAAAAATGGCAATAAATAATGATATACTTACAGAAAAAAAAATTACCACATGTGAACCTTCTAGAATTTTAGGTCACCTTTTTCTTAAGTTGATATTTTGTAAGAAACTGCACATGGTATTTACTTTGGTTACTATTATTATTACCAGAGTTTTCTCATTATCTGGAAGAACCCAGTTTAAATAGTGTAAATGTCTACAAGTGTTTAGGAGACAATTTTAGGCCAAGATAGGAGAAAATTGACTCATAAAATATAATGTAGCTCATCCATTATAGTAAGTCTAGCTCTAGTTTGGTATAGCTGGGTGAGTGTGGTATAATTCTTACTCATGTTTGGAGGAAGAGTAGCAACTGGGATTATTTTATTTATCACAGAAATGCAAGTAAGAAAAAAACAGAGGTGTTTACATCATAAATCTTCACAAAAAAGAAGGACACAAAGTCACATCTTACAACATCCAAAAGGCAGCTGTATCTCTCTTTACAAAGAATATGCCTGAGGAAAAGAATGAATTTAAAAGCTGGTTGCATTTTAAGTAGTATTAAGTCATGTTTGCAATCTGAAAGATGCTTGCCCAAGGATGTATTAACATTCCTTTCATGATATTCAGAGGATTCAGGCATACTTTTCAAAAAAAAGTCAAACATTTGTTCAATATTTGATGTTTGTACTGAGTGAATGTAAAAGATAAAGAGAAACCATTATACTAATATTTCCTTTAAAGCTATTTCTTTTATATTTGAAATTACAAATTGTAATAATAAGTTTCTGGCCTGGACTAGCCTCAAGATCCAGACCCACCAGTTGGTTAGTCTTGCCTAGCCTTGAGATCCAGACTTGCAGCCCCAGAGTCCCAAAGAAACAAACAGAAGTTTATATTAATTTTATGCTGATTGACCTAGGGCTTGGGAATATTGCTAGTTGGTTCTTGCTTTTAAACTAACTTATGATTCCTATCTTCTTTAGCTGTGCAGATTGGTACCTTTTCTCAGAGGAGCATTTCAACTTCTTTGTTCAGCATTTGTTGATATCTCTCTCTGTGCTTCCTGTTTCCAGTGTTCCCTTAGTTTGGTAGACCCTCTAACACTTCCTATCTGCCTTATAGCTAATCAGCATTTTGTTAAATCAGTAGAAGGAACAAATTTTACAATGTACCAGAACTTATATAAAGGATTAATATTTAATAAGGGGTTATATAAACACAATGTAAGCTGAACCTTAAGGCAAATTTTAGAGAGTGGAACTGTCCCATGCAATGAAGGTGTCAATTCTCCCCCTGAGAACACAGGAACAAACAGGGAGAAGGGGGCAGCATGCCTTGGGTCCTCAATGGGCCTGTTCATGCCCCATCCAGGGTCCTGAGACCCCAAGGCTATGCCTCTGAGGCTTCCTCAATAACCCCTGAATTGTACTATATTTCTCCCTTTCTTTCTCTCTCTCCAAACCCTCCAATATACCCCTTTGCTGTCTTTCAAATTTATTACCGTCATCATTATTTTGTTAATATGTATATGTACATGTTATAGAATAATCTTTTAAAAATTATTTATTCTTATTCTATGTGCATTGGTGATTTTTCTGCATGTACATCAGTATGAGTGTGTCAGATTTCGGAGTTTTAGGCAGCTGTTAGCTGACATGTGGATGTTGAGAACTGAACCCTGATTCTCTTTGAGGTGTCTCTCTAGCTCCTGGTATAAACTTTTTTTATACTGTGTAGATGTGTCTTTCCCAAGGTGCCTTGCCTTCTAATTGGTTTAATGAAGAACTGAATGGTCAATAGCTAGGCAGGAAAAGGTTATGAGAATCTTCCAGGCTTAGCGAGAATAACAGGAGTTGAATCATGGCAAAAAAAAGAGATGCCAGAAGACAAGGAAAGGTAAGAAGTTTTAAGGTGAAAGTGTGGTAAAAATCTATGAGGAAAAACATAGAGTAATATAAAATTAGCTTATTTAAATTATATGAGCTAGTGAGACATGCCTAAACTATAGTCCAAGCTTTTCAGCTCCCATAGTTAATAATAATAAGTTTCTGTGTTACTATTTAGGATCTGACTTGTGGGAATTTGCTATTATACACAGTAAAGTTTTGATATTCATATTGGTTTAATAAAATGTTGATTAATAAATAGTAGGAAGTATAGGAGGGGGGGACCAGACAAAGAAAATTCTGGAAAGAGAAGCAGGTGACAGCCAGACACAGGAGAAGCAAGATGAGAATGCTGCACTAAAGAAAATGAACCCAGTACGTGGGTAAACATAAATGGCATCATGGGTTAATTTAAAATGTAAAAGCTAGTTAATAATAAATCTAAAGAAATGACACAACATTTACTCTATAAGCCTCTGAATAATAATTTTATAGGTGTCTATGGGATAAAATGTGTGACAGTGGAACAGAAAAACATCAGATTATAATTGGCACTTCTATATAGTGCATATGCACCCAGAAAATGTATAAAAAACATAAAAATACTCTCACCTACATTTTTTCCTGCCTTGCTATTGGCTTTTCAGCTCTTTTTTTTAGACCATCAGGTATTTTAAGGAGGCACAGTAATACGTATTCACAGAGTTATATAAATGCAAGATAAAAGATTATGACACATCTTTGCATCATTAAAAAATGTCCTTGCCATTCCAAAAGAAATTGAGTATTGTTCTTTCAATATGTAAAAATTGTGTTGGGATTTTGGAGTAATAGGAAAGACAAGAGTGCCAACACAATTTTACTCAACAAAAGAACCTCAGGAGACATTACCATCTCCTACTTCAAGTTATACTATAGGGCTACAGTAATAAAATCAGCCTGGTACTGGCATAAAAACAGGCTTGTTGATCAATGGAATTGAACTAAAGATCCTGACATTACCCCTTAAAGCCTATGAAGACCTGATCTTTGACAAAGAGGCCAAAATATTTAATGGAAAAAAAGATAGTATCTTTAACAAATGGTGTTGACATAGCTGAATGATAGTGTGTAGAAAAATGCAAATAGATCCAAGCCTATTACCCTGCACAAAACTCAAATCCAAGTGGATCAAAGACCTTAACATAAACCAAGCCACACTGAACTTAATAGAAAAGAAAGTGGAAAATTCCCTCCAACGCATTGGCACAGATGACCTCTTCCTAAATATAACTCCAGTAGCACAAACACTAAGAACAATAATAAATAAGTGGGACCTCTTGAAACTGAGAAGCTTCTATAAAGCCAAGGAAACAATCAATAAGACAAAATGGCAGCCTACAGAATGGGAAAAGATTCTAAACAACCCTACAAGTGACAGAGGACTAATGTCTAAAATATATAGTGAACTTAAGCAACTGGAGCCCAGAACCTTGAATAACCCAATCAAAAAAATGGGGTTCAGAACTAAAAAGGGAAATCTCAGCAGAAGAATTACAAATGACCAAAAGACACTTGAAAAGTGCTAAACACTTTTAGCCATCAGAGAAATGCAAATAAAAACAACTTTGATATATCACCTTTCACCTGTCAGAATGGCTAAGAAAGGCACAGATGACAGCCTATGTTGGAGAGGTTTCGAAGCAATGGGAACACTCTTCCATTGCTGGCGGGAGTGTGAGCTTGTTCAGCCACTCTGGAATGCATTATGGCAGTTTCTCAGGAAACTGGGAATAAATCTCTGCAAGGATCCAGCGATACCCCTACTGGGTATATACCCTAAAGATGCACATTTGTACTCCAAAGGCATTAGCTCAACTATGTTCATAGAAACATTATTTGTAATAGCAAGAACCTGTAAACAAAGTAGATGTCTGTCAACTGAAGAATGGATTAACAAACTGTGGTAAATTTACACAATGGAGTACTATATAGCGGTAAGAAAAAATGATATCCTAAAATTTGCAGGCAAATGGATGGATTTGGAGAATATCCTCCTGAGCGAGGTATCACAAATCCAGAAAGATAAGCAGGGGATGTACTCACTCATTAGTAGACTTTAAACAAAAAGCAAAGCACACCAAAGCTGCAAACCACAACCACTCAGCGTCTTGGGATCTAAAGCAACATGGAGCCCATTCCCTCAGAAGAACACTTGACCTAGACTTGATGATAGGGTAAGGAAAGTGGATCTGTCTGTGGATTTGCCTGGAGTGGATGCTGAAGTAAGCCACCTCTAGAACTTGGGATGTCCTGCCCTTGCTAGGGAGTAGATAAGGTGATGGGGAGAATAGAGAGTGACTGGGGGGAGGAGGAAGGGAGTTTGAATAATGGGATGCATGGATAAAAAAGTGAGATTTATTCATAATAAAAAAGATGTTCTACATTGTAAACAAATATAACACATCTTAAATTAATATTCCATTACATTAATAGTCATCAAAGAACCTCCATATAGTGTTTTTTCTTTGTGGCAAAATCTAGACATTTGGTCAAAAATTGTCCTTGCCTCAATGCTGATTGTATGTTCTCCAAATTGGATAAGATGGAATAAAGAAGTACTACTGCCATAGTTGTCAAAGATAAAATAGAAGAATTCTCCAAAACCTTTAATTCACAAAAATATATGTCAGATATTTTAGATCTAGAAGCTAAAGATTTATAACCTGACATTTCAAAGAAACTTTGAGTAACTATCCAGGTAGTCAGCTATTTCTGTCATTTTTATAGTTTTGAATGTTTCTTTCCATTTCTCATTCACTCAGGTGATATTATATCCTGAAGGATATAATATATAATATCCATCTCTGAAAGAGTTGAAGATTAGATAGTTATGGTTACAGTTTTTTTGTTACCAAATTTAAAAAAGAAATTCACAAAAGAGGTGAAAAAGTATGTAAGGTTGTAACAGACATAGAAGCCAAAATTGTTTATCTAAAAATGTTTTGAGGTCTAAAATAGTTTTGCATTGGTAATACAAGTTAGGATAAAAAGTAAGTTAGAAAGAAAACTTTGGACTCACCAGGACAGGATAGATAATATAGTATTTTCTCTAAATTTGCCACAAATGAACTAGATATTATGAATATATTTTTTACCTGTTAATTTTTCTTTTGTCTATAGTTTTACAATGTTAGAATTAATACCTTCTCTTTTTATCTACACAATAACTGATAATTGTTTTTATTGTATATAGTTTTACTGTGTTATAAGTAAAAACTTCCTTTTTAAAAATTTAGAAAAAAAGGGAGAACTTTGTGGAGTAATCCTTTGCACACTGTGAAGATGTGTCTTTGTCAAGACACATTCTGATTGGTTTAATAAAGATCTGAATAACAAATAGTTAGACAGGAATAGGTTAGTTGGGACTTCAAAGCAGAGAGAAAAGAGATGAATCCAGGCAGGGAGAAATGCCAGAGCAAACAGAGAAGACGCAAGAGTTGCAAGAGGTGAAAGAGATAACAAGTTACAAGGCAAAACATAGATTGATATCAATGGGTTCAGTTAAATTCTAAGAGCTAGTGGGATAAGCCTAAGCTAGAGCTCAGCTTTTATAATTAATAATACGACTCTGTGGCACTATGTGATAGCTATCTGCCCCCCCATCTGACTGCACATAAATAAATTATTCCTATGTAGTATCATTTGTATGAATGGTGGCAGGGTTGACCATTTGGTATTGGACAGTCACTGACATGACTGATAAAACATGACTGAACAAGGACAACAATACAGTACATGTCTAAATAGAATTTTCATCAAGGAGAATCCCAGAGGCCTCAACCATACACTAAAAAAATCAACAATCAACTAAGAAATGCTGAGAGTAGGTAAGAAAGGCTGACCAAAGAGCATACCTTTTTATAGTTTAACATTATTGGTTTCACAGAGGTATTATGTTACATAAAATAGACTGTTATCAAGATGCTAGCCAATGAATTTTCAAGAGATTACCATTTTAGTTTTCCTTACCATATTACATTCTCATTTCATTTCAAACCTTCCTCCTTCCCCATGGTAGATACCAACTGTCATCTACTTCCTGCGATTTATAGAGGTAGGAATAATTGTGATAATCTGGACACAGCATAGAAATGGGATAGAGAAATTTATAACCAACCTCTAGAATTAACTAATTTTTGTCTGTTCTGACAATGAGTGAGAAATTAAAATCAGGACTTGATTCTAGACTCCAGACTGTCATTGTATGCTGTAAACTTTCTTTTTATTTAGATGTCTTAGTTACTACCTATATTACCTATCTACCCATTTGCCTTGTTTATCTTTGTCCTGTTTTATCACAATTGTACTACTATCTGCTATATATCACAACTGTACTAGTATCTTCAAAATATACAGTATATATTTTAAAAATACTTTATATATAAAAAATATATAAATATTTTATATATATATATATATATATATATATATATATATATATATACTGTATATTTTGAAAAAACTACCTAGAAAGTTAAAAGTCAAGGCAGGAGAATAAATGATTTGTTATCTCACTAGCTATATTCACATTTTTTATTTCTATATTATTTTTATTTGGAGTTACCTCCTAAAACAAGTTTGTTGGTAGTGAATTCTCTTTATCAACAAATCACTATGTACTATATACAATATATTTTATAGATTTTATGGAGAAAGTTAGAAATCAAAGCAGCACCATTTTAAAGGCACTAGATCAAAATTCTGGAGTCTGACCCCAGGTAGTTTATTTTAGACATATTTAAGTACAGTATAATTTTGGAAAACAGTTTCCCCAGTAACAACCATATCAATTTCTTGTATACAATATACTTAAGATGTGACTACATCAAGATTCTTTTTCAATGTGCATGTGATCGTGATGATAGAATCTATAGCTTAAGGGTCAAGGCTCAGGTGTGATGTGTGACCAAGAAAGTATAGAAGTCAGTAGGCTACAAGGTACATTTGATATCTCCACTAAAGATGTGTTCTATTGACTGAAAAAAAAAGCTAAATATAAAACAGCTTAGAGGAAAGAGATTCAGAATAAAGATATTAGGGGATTTGAATGAGATCTGGGTCTACAGGTAGATAGCAAAAGTCTCCAGGTTATTAACATCCTTTTCCAGCCTTCTGGATGGAAAACAGGTATCAGTTTCTTCCATTGGGAAAAAAGCCTGTATGTTTAACAGTTCTGGTTTCTCTAGTGCTTATCTTTGAGCATATACAACTCTTGCTCTCTATATCCAGTTTCTACCACTTATGATTCCTTTTCTCCAGACATCACTTTTCCACTCTGATTTTATTCTGTGTGTGATCCACTGAATTTAAAGATTTGCTTAAAATTTTTTGTATATTTCTTTGTGGTATGTGTGTGTGTGTGTGTGTGTGTGTGTGTGTGTGTGTGTGTGTGTGTGTGTGTGCTTGCTTAGAGACTGTACAAAAGTTGTCAGACTTGACATTGTGTGCTGCTCCCTAATGATTCATTTTTCTGGATCCCACCAAGTTTAATTAGTGGTTTCAAGTACTCTTTAATGTACTGTTTCCGTTATTTAAATAATTAAACTGTTTCTTTAAAGTAACTTAGCTGTTTAATTGACAGCTCACAGACTCTTTTACACCCAGCTGCTTTAGTCTCTTTCAAGATGTAGACCTGTGAGGAAGGGGATCAGTCCAAGTCAGACAGAGGTGAAGACTATATTGAAAGTGATACTATTTCTCTCTAATATGCACTGTGGTAAGGCAGTGAAATGTATTGTTAATGCTCCTGATAGTACTTTGAGTTGGGTACAAATACAAATTTAGTTCAACTGAAGTCTAGGAGTTCAAATCAGCAACCAAGCTGTCTTCAGTGGTAAATGGTTTTTTAAAAATATAATAGCTGCTCAAAAAGTCTTAAATAAAGCTACTGAAGAAGAGACTAAAGCTTCTGAGAAAGACTAGCAAGATTTTTATTAGAGGCAAAAGAACCACCAGTAATAATATGACTGCTACTGTGGCCATTATATCTGCAGCAATCTGCCTGCAAGATTTTGGGGAAGCTATGCATTGGCCATGACAGCTTTTATGATGCCGCAGATAATCTTGATGACAAGCTCTAGGGAAAATATTGTAAATGTTTTTAGTTAACTAACTGAAACACATCTCTTACTCATAAGTGCTGGAATTGAAAAGTCAGAATTTGTGATTAAGCAAAAGTTTGTGTCTTAGAAACAGGAGGATGTACATATAGGCAGAGGTTCTATTCATAGACCTCTGCCTCACATCAACCTGAGAAACTTAATAAAATATATAGCACAATTATGATGCAATGAGGCAGGGATAGACAAAGCAGAAGTTATGGGCAGTTAGGATGTAAACTAAAACACATAAATTGGATAGAAAGCCAATAGCATACAGTGAGTTCAGAGAATAGAATCTAGTGATTCCTGTGCTCCAGATGTCCCAAGCCACAATACTAGACACTAAGGGCTGGCATAATGGTTGTATTTCTTACTATGTCCTTAATCCTAGAAAGAATGGACTGATTTGGTAATAGAAGAGTAGATAACTCCCCCCTCCCACACTAGCTAGAAGGTAGCCAAAGGATTCTGGGAGAGTGTTTGATTTTCTAAAAAGATGTTCAACTCCTAAGTAGAATTTTGTTCAAGATATGACAGTAGGGTAACTTATATATAAATATCAATGGAGTTGCCAGATTCCTAAAAACGTTAAAAGTAAATCCACACTTTTTATTTAAAATTAAATGTTATATAGGGCATCCTGTTAATAAATTTAATATGTATAGAAACTTGATATATTGATTTAGGTTTTTGAAAGGTTAAGTAAAAAATAAAATCCTGTGACTTCAAGACTGAATTAAATCCATAGATAATTTTTCTCATTGTTGAAGTAAAATTATTTAAAAATAAATTTATGCTGTGTGACAGTGCTCTTGTAAGAGTTGTCACTCATTAGCTTAACTGGCCAGTAGTGCATCAGAAAGTATATGCCAGGTGACCATACTAGGAGAATTATTGGAAGAGGAAAGACAGAGAAGCAGTAACTATCCAGAAGCAGAGAAAGCAAGATGGGAATGCTGGACTGAGAAATGGTACTAAGGCACATGGCTAAAGATATATAAGAATCGTGAGTTAATTTAAGTTTAAGAGTTGGTAAGTAATAAGTTTGAGCTACTAGTAGATCATTTATAAGTAATATTAAGCTTCCAAGTCAATTATTTTGGATATAGCTTTGAGGTACTTGAGAGATTCTCATGGGACAGAGACTTCTGACTATAAATGGCTTGGCTAAAGCTCTGCTTCTGTAAGGCTTTGAGAGTCTTCCTGACTCAGCATTAGTGGCAAAAATCATGAAGCTCTTTTAAGAAACTGTGCTACCAAACACTTATAATATGGTATTTATGAATAGTAGATGTCAGTGCTCTTCTTGATGGCAGTCTGAATCCCCAAATTTCCCAGAATTGAGGTGGTAAATATGACTTCTGCCAGTACTTCTACCATGAAGTTAAGCTTTCACAGACCAAAGAGCTGGGTGGAGCTATTTTCCATGCTAGGCCAAGACACTTAGCAGATTAAAGGCTCTCATGGTAAGAAAAGAAATAGGGATAAGATTTAGAGTAAAGACAAATTCAGACAAAAAAAGTCTAAATTATTTAGTGTGTTTAAAATATACTTAGGCTTGGGATAAAAAAGAAAAATAATAGGAAAAAGTCCTTAAAATAGAGTAAAAAATAAATTAGCTGTGTAAAGAAGTAATATACACAGAGAGTCTGGAAGCAGTATGTTATTGTGTTGTATTTGAGTTTTTTGACTGCAAAAGAAGGAGAAGCAGCTTCTTAAAACATTTGATTATACAAGCTGTAGAATCTAACTAACCACATATGTTTAAAATGTCTTGAATTCAAAATTTAAGTAAAAAATATAATACCTTGGTGTGGTATGAGTATTTTCTGGACATAAATAAAGTAACTTCTTTGGCCTATGGTGAGCATTGTAGAAATAGTAAAGAAATCAGAGTAGAGACAGGTAGAAGGAAGGCAGAGTCAGTCAGTCTCCATCTGATCCCCAAAGAAGAACCATGTAAGAAATCCAGGTGAGCCACGGGGTGGGCCATGTAGCAGATAGATTACTAGAAGTGGGTTGAATTAAAATGAAAGAGCTAGCTAGTAATGTGCTTGAGACATGGGCCAAACAGTATTAAATTAATATTAGTATCTGAATCATTTTGGGGCAAAAGTCCCCATGATCAAGGTCTGAACTTCTGGGCCAAATGGGCCTGGAAATCTTTTACAACAGTTTGGAGAAGAGGTTTTTTTTTTTTGTTTTTTTGTTTTTTTGTTTTTTTTTTTATTTCCACAGAAAATGAGAGCCTGTGGATTTATCACATGTTAAAGAAAATAAGGTCAGATTAAAGAAGAAAATGAGAATGAGTGGCACAGATAATTTAATGTTTAAGAGCACTACTGTTGCAATTTCCTCTGAGTTCTGCATCCAGAACAGCTTCAAGGCTGATGGCTGAGATAATCCAGGCTCACAAAAATATGCAGTCAGGACTTAACAATAATCCTGAATTTTCTCAGGGTCCCCAAAAGATAACGAATGCTCCAAATCAGCAAGAAGTAGCTTAGAGAACTATGCCCATATTCCTCCACACACAAAATGAATTATAGATATTCATTTAAAGTGTTGGTTATGAGTTGTTATAAATAATGGTCAGGAAAAGATAAACAAATGATTTAGATTCAGGGTTCCTATTTTTAAAAGAAAAAGTAAAGAAATGCAGTGGCATAATGTTTTGTATAATGTAAAGATTTATCACTTATATTGGTTTAATAAAACACTGATTGGTCAGTATCTAAGCAGAAAGAATAGTCAGGTTGAGCAGATTACAAGAATTCTGGGAAAAGGAGAGGTAGAGAAGCAGTCATCAGTCAGACACAGAAGAAGCAAGATGAGAATGCTGGACCGAGAAATGGTACCAAAACCCATGACTAGACATAGATAAGAATTCTGCTTAAACTACTAGGTGATTATTTATAAGTAATATTAATTCTCTATGTCAACTATTTGGGAAGTGACTATCCTGTATTTGACAGTTTCTAGTGAGACAGAAACTTCAAACTACACAAAATACATATTAACATTTTATTGACTCAATATATGCTTTTATACTCTGTTTTCTAAGAGCAGATTACAAGGTTGTAGGAATATATTTGATAGAGACATGAAAATAGATTTTAAAATCCTTAATTTCCACTATACAAATAAATATTTCCAGGAGAATTCCATCAATTACTGATTTATGTTTCTTAGAAAACACAACTTACTTCTCTAAAATACAATTTTTTGTAATACTTTCTATTACACTGCTTTTTAATCTCAAGAATACATGTTATTTGCACATCAAAATGGTGATAGATTTATCTTTATTTATTGTGATAATTCAGATTTTAGATCACACCTGATAGAACAGTGCCTGAAAATATTGCAAAAGTCTACATATGCAAAGTCTAATTTCCTGAAGTTTGCCTTTCAGCATGTGTATTATGATGCCTCAATTACTGAATCTACTGTGTGACTATAGAGATGTGATCAAGTCAATGGGACAGTTTAGCTAAAAATAATTATTAGTACAAGTATGTTGGTTTCATTTGTCAGCCACTTTGTAGTTTTCAATTGAAAAATATATGAACGTATATCTAATCTGCCCTAAGAAATGTAGTGTGATTAGCAATTAACAACTTTTTTGTAGTAGTACTTGTAAATATGAGGAAAACAATAAAAGGTTTTGTCATGTATTTTCTAATAGTAGTTGTTATAATGGTAATGGTGGTATTTGCAGCTCTGTTTGCATGTTATCACGTCTTTGGAAAAAATTGAACCCTCACAATTATCAGAAGCTGGATAGTATTTCAGAAGGTGGTATGTATCACATACTAAGTGGCAGAAATTGTACTCTGAATTCTGGTAGACAATGATGTAGATATTGATCTCACTAACCAGTGACCTTGTACTTTAGAGAAGGTATTAAATAGCTAAATGAAGGATGTAGGGTTAGATTGCATTTGGTAAGAAGATGTTATATATAACCAGTTCATATTTTTACTTGTTTTTTTATTCATTCAAACACAGAGAAGTCATAAAAAAATCTCCTTTTTGTAGAGATTTAAACATGATTACACCCAGTGATACACTGTTTTAAGGATTCACACATAGTTTATGTCCAGCTCTTTTAATGGGCTGTCAACTCTAAGACAAGCAAATTTAATCTACACAGAAAATTCTGCTTTCACTGCCAAAATCAAATCATCTAAATCACATATTAAACTTTCATCATCCACTCTAGTGTATTTCCAATCCCATAATGAATATTAGACTAAAATAATAGATGATAGTTAAATTTGTATTGGCTATTTCCAAATTTTTCACTAAAAAGCAAAGAAGACTACATGCAAATTTCCCTTTATAGTCTTATTGAAGAATTAATATTAGATAACCCCTGGTTGTCAAGATTAAGTCAAGCAAACAAATAAATTCACAGAGAAATTATTTATAGGAAACATGCAATATAATTGCTTTGTACAAAAGGCTAAAATAAAATTAATTTAATGCAGATGTTGGGGAACTCAACTCAATTTGAAAATGATAATTTTAATGGTGGACTTAAGAAAAATATATATTTTAACAAGGTATATTTATAATAAGTAATATATTATTAGATTGGACTAATTAATATGTATACTTGAGACTGTTTACTGTTTAGAATTATTTGCTTTGCTGAAGTATTAAATCTAGATGAGCTGAGTGTTCAAATGATTCTAATAATAACACTTGGCATTTGTACAGTGCATTATATTTTCTAAGTACTTTATAATTACAGTATTAATTAGTTAAGTGACACACTGTTCTTGTGAAGAGGTCTATATCATTACCCACCTTTAACAAATGAGGAAACTTTAAATACAAAGACAATCAATTCACAAAGCTACTAAATCAGGTGAATACTAAAAAGCCTTTGTATGGCTTGTGTAGTCTGATGTTACATTCTTTTAAGAACAAATTATATTGTTATCACATAGTCTTGGTTCAGAGTTCTGAAGAGTAAGATCACTCATTAAGTAGAGATTTCATCTTACACATAAATTTTCACAAAGCTATTAAACTAATAAAGAACAAAAAAAATTCATTTATTTTCACATATATCTCCCATGATAAACTGTATCTTTAGGAATCATTGATCAGAACATCTTAGTGGTGACATAAATAATTTCCAGGAAAGATTCTTGGTCCGTTATATGCAGTTACTCTCCCTTGTTCCTTTTTGGAGTATTTCTAAAGTTTCATGTCAAAGTATGTTGAAACAATACTTTATAAACTAATGAGGTTGAAAAGCTCAGTGATATTTCTTTAATCCATAAACTTTATGACAATGAAGTAAGTTTCCAAATCACTATGAAAACATTTATTTTAGGCAAACAACTCCAGCATGTGGTATTACTTACTTATTTCATTTTGAGTATCTTAGAGAGTCCCTAAATTATTAATACATGGTATCTGTACTCAACTGGCTTATAGTTCATTTAGATGAATTTATAAACATGTTCAAAGTTATTGTGCTATCCAAAAATATTTATTAAACACTCACCATCTATTAGGCATAACTTTAGATAACAAAGTAGATAAAATTCAGTATAGTAGCTTTCACTGTAGCGAGCAAACTATAATATTATTTACACTGAAATAGCAATGTGATGGAATACTTACTGATGAGCCAATAATTATTTGATACATACTATCCTAAAATTTTATTGATTAAAACAACAATTAGTCAAATATAAGAAATTAATCAAATGTTTTCGAAAAAGTCAGAAAACTTGTAGAGTAGTCAAGAACTTTGTAATATGCAGACTGAATATAGATGTGAGAGCCAATATGGTGATGTAGAGTGTAGATGTGTAAGTGGGTAAAGTAAGGAGAACTTATTTTAAGCAGAGAACATGGTAGCAAATACTTGAATGTTTAAACCATCTCAGAGGACATGGCATACTGTATTGAAATTTGCTTTAAGGAAATTCTATAAATTCTACAGAGACAGAAATGATCTAGAAAAAATAATCAACTTTTTTGATTCAGATCAGTATGATGACCAAGATGGATATTGATTAACTGAGACTCACATGATTACATAAAACTCTCAAATGCACAGTAGAAGAAGAAGAAGAAGAAGAAGAAGAAGAAGAAGAAGAAGAAGAAGAAGAAGAAGAAGAAGAAGAAGGAAAGAAAGGAAGAAAGAAAGA
Organism: Sigmodon hispidus; assembly: GCA_004025045.1. Lineage (NCBI taxonomy): Eukaryota > Metazoa > Chordata > Mammalia > Rodentia > Cricetidae > Sigmodon > Sigmodon hispidus. Next base: position 56,109 of record PVIH01003175.1, on the reverse strand, counting down.
AGAAGCTCTTATTCATGTAATTTCATGTCTGTTTTTTATTATAGAAATGAAGGCAAAGTTAAGTTTTTGTTTGGGACCACTGGCCAGCTTCAAAATAATTACACAGACACTTAATATTAGCTATAATTGCTCAGCAGATAGCTTAGGCTTGTTACTAACTACCTCGTGGAATTTAAATTAACACCTATTTTTATCTAAATTCTGCTATATGGCGCATGGTTTGTTACCTAATTTTTTACAAATCCTGCTTGTTCTTCATTTGGTTCATAACCCCTCAGACTCTGTCTTTCTTCCCAATATTCTCCTAGTCTGACTATTCTCCTCAAACTTTTCCTGCCCAGCTATAGATCCACCAGCCCTTTATTAATTAATGAGAGTAATACTTGTTTACAGTGTACAAAGATTCTTTCACAGAAGACAAACAATAATTGGGTTTTTAATTTTTTAGATTTCTTTTTATTATCATTAATTCTATGTGGTTTTCATTTATCTCCCTGTGCTTTCCTATCTGCCATTCTGTACTTGCAATATTTTTCCTCCAAAAAATAAAATAAAATTTAAAAGAAAAGCAAACTTACAAAAAAACAAGAAAAAGAATAAAGTCCAAGTATAGAAGCTAATGTGACACTGTTAATCCCTTAAGTGTATATATCTTTACTGGTAACTATTCATTGCAATAAATCATTGGTCTGGTTCAAGGTCTCTGGCACCTTCAACCTCCATTCTGGGCTCTCACTGGTATTCCTCTTGTATATCATATTGTTGCCTTGTGTCATAGCTTTGGATTTGCAGGTCTGGCCCTTTCACATGCTCCAACAGATTATAGATGAAGTGGATGTTAGGGTGGGTTAACTCATAGCCCTGGTTACCAATTTCCCCTCATCAACACTACCAGAGTGAGCTCTCTAGCACTGTCCAAGTCAGCTCACGCACTGTACTAAGCAGAAAGGAGCCAGGCAAGTTCTGCTGAATTCACAATTCCTGGGCTGGCTCAGCTGAACCTATACTATTAGAATCAGCTCTACTATTTTTGCCCAGGTAAAGTGCCCTGCCTACTCTCCCTAATGCTTCAGTTGATAAGGTGGTGCAAGATCAGCTATCCATCCATTCCCGTATGCAAGCTACCACATGGCAGATAAGAGCAGTGGGATGAGCTTTCCTGCTCTCAATTCTTCAGGGCCAACTCACCTGTGCTCCCACCAAGTGGATCAATTGTAGTGTGCTATCTAGGGGAGGTGGGTACAGAGTTCATTATCTGATGTGCTACAGCCAGTGAGTGGCAGGGCCAGCACTCACATCTGTTTCAAGTGGCAAGGGGCATGAACAGATTTTTTTCATTATTATGTTTAGTAATTTCAAATCCTATGTCCACCAAGAGAGTTTTGCAAATAAATACAAACAGTATTTGCTTATTGCTACCTTGATTCTCTAGTAGCTTCTCACGTGGCTCTTCTGACCACTTTGAACTTTCATTTTTTATATGTTGTTCCTACTACAAGCTGCTGATACACAAGAAGTTAAGGTTGTTTATTTGTTTGATGAATGACAGACACATTTCAAAAAGATTTCTTTATTAAAGAAACACACTGACTTGGAGAGAGGAGTTAGTGGTTGGAGAGAGGAATTAGTGGCTATAAATCACAAGCGCTGTAGAATGGTTGTAAGATTTTCTGAGTCAGAAGAGACAGAATCCTCAGTCTAGTCACATGGACTGGGAGTTACTACAAAGAACCAGTTAGGATCTACATAACTAGGCCAGTATGATTTGTGAGACAAGCCAACCAGGCTCAGAAAAGTGCATAGTTTCATCTGTGCATATCTACTTGCAACAGAGCTGAATGAACCTGGAACTCATTCTCTACTGAGTTTGTGCCCCAATCAGGCATAGTGTTCTAAACAAAAGCATTACAAGACACATTATTTCTGAGAAAGTGCAGAGAAAGAGGCCTGAAACAGAGCTCTGAAAATATCAGAATCTCTTTACGTTGAAATATTGAAATTTTGAGTTTTTCGTTCATTCTTCAGAACAAATATAAAAGCAGGATAATTTTTTTTTTGGTTCATTGAAGAAGCATTCTGCAAAGCAAGGTTAGCATCAAAATGAGATTTTTCTCCTCTGACCATTGACTTTTTAAAATATTGATAATTAAATTAAGAATGCCTGCTTTAAAATAAGAGATTTTATGCCTGAACCTGTAAAAATGATTAAAATTCCACAAATGGGAATATTATAGGCCCTTGTGAAGATGGTACTTTATTATTATGATAATAAATGTTTATGCTATAATACTTTATTCTAAATATTTATAGTCACACCCATAGACCTGTGCTGCTCCCCATTTTTTTTCAATAAAGGCTTTTTTTTTTGCAATAGATAGTGATTAATGCAAAGACTTATAAATAGTGAATATGTCCAGTAAACTGAGTATTCTGCTGTGGGTGATTGATCTACACCAACATCTCCCCACCCTGTGCTCAGAATCTTCACAGAAAAGAATGCCAAAAAATTACTTCTGGACCTGACAAGACTGTTTCAGGCATCTACTCAGCAGCTATGGTTATCTTTGCAAGATAGAGCTGATCAAACTCCAGGTCTGTGGAGAAGGGTCACAACTCCACCACTACGGAGAAACTATTAATAGTTTATGTCTGGTGAGAATGAGTCACTTTCTTCTGGGAATTTAGATGGTGGGTTGTTCATGTGCTAGAGGATGGCCACCTACTTATATCTATACAAATAGCACTAATTATACTGTGGGGGTTATTAATAACAAATAAAAATAAAAATACATTAAGCTTGGAAAATGCTAGGTAGAGGACAATGGAAATACAAGGAAGAAGAAAATGATAGATAGACATGGTTGATATACATTATAAAACTATGTAAAACTGTCAAAGAATAAACATAATACAAAAATAAGATAAGAAGAAAACAAAAGAGGGATGACAACAACAACAGAAACAAAATTTCCACCAAACACAGGTTTTGATTAAAGTAGACTTCAACCAGAGCTGTACAAGCCATTGATTTTCAGGGTATCACGCAGAAGAAGCTTGTTACTCTCAATCCTTCATTCTCCCTTTCTTCTGTTTCTCCTTGTACCCTCTGCCCTTCTTTCTTCCTCTCTATATTCTTGAGATATGATCTCTTGATTAGATTAGATTGGAATAAAATCAGGATCCCACTGACTTAACCTCTGTGTGTAGGCCAACTATAATCCTGTTTTCTCATTCTGTTAATAGGAGAAGTTAATTTTCTTCTGAAAAATATAAGTTGTAAAGTAAATATTCCAAGCCTTGTTCCTATAAGTATAATTAAAATCCATTTGCACACATTTGCTATTCATTTTCTTTCCTTCCTAAGTATAATGCCCCACCACCAAGAGAGAGACTAATGAGTTATAGCTAATAATACAGTGATTTATTCTTCTTTGAAACTAGCTTTATGTATATAGTTGAATGACAATTTCTCTTATTCTCATTTTCCTTGAATGCAAAATAGTTAGTCCACTAGCTGTTATCATTGCTTTAGCAATGTTCTGGGAGTATTATATAATAAAATTGTGTAAGAGAAAACATAATGTAAACATCAGACATAAAATAATATGATTTTCTTATTTTCAAATTTTAGCCTGGGTATGTTACCATAGGATTGTAAAGATAAACGTTAATACTGCATAGCAGAATTGTGTATATTTATGCTTATTTAAATAAATACAAAATGTTATGACTTTTTTGTAAAAATAAAATAATAGCAAAATATTAATATATGTTGGTATAATGTTTCTCAATAATCTTGTCTTAAAGCTGTAGTCTATTCTATGATTTGACTTGTAAAACAAAAATTAAAGTGAAATGTAGCCATTATGGTGGGGCACTAGTCACTAAGTTGGTATCTTTAAAAGAGGTAAAACAGATCAGGTGCTTATAGCCTTCTTCTTCCTCCCATATAAGTGAACTGAAATAGGCCAAATAACTGCAAGCAAAACCAAGATCCTTAGACAGAAAGCAAACTTTACTAGGTCCTTGAACTTGAACTTCCCAGACTCTATATTTATGTCAAAATAATTATATTGTTTAAGCCACCATGATGAGCACGATGCAGTCTGAGTAGACTAATGAGCTATCTAAAATTAAAATTACTAAAGGATGTACATGTTGTTAAAACTTCTGAGAATAAAAGTTAAAACAGACAAATATGTTGATGACAAAAGAAGGACACAAATATTAGAAAGCTGCTATGTCAATACAAACATATATACATTTTGGAATTGAGCAAAGCTGCGACACATGAACACAAAAAATTATATGCCAATTCTCTTTAAATATTTTTAAGACCTCATTGTTACCTGAAACTCTTGAGCACTATATAAGTCATATTTGCCTGTATATTCATTGTAGTATAAGGTTTGTGGCCCAGCTAGCCCCACAGTTCTGACCTGCCTGCTGCTGCTTATCTGGACCAGCAATCCCAAAGTTCCAAAGAAGCACAGAGATGCTTTTACTAATATTATCCTGCTTGGCCTATGTCTCCAACATATTTTTAGCTAGCCTTTTCATCTTAACTCAATTCATTTCTATTTACCTGTCTTGCCACATGGCTTTTGGCTTACCTGTTTTGTTACATCTTGCATCATGGGCGGCTGTATTGTCTTTCTGTCTGGTTCTGTTCCTCTTCTCCTACCTAGGCCTCTATTTCTCTGCCTACTTCTACAATGCCTGACATGGGCCAAAACAGTTTCCTTATTTAAAGAATGATTTTCACAGCATATAGAAAGACATTTCCACTTTCCCTTTTCTGTCTAATCAAAAAGGAAGGTTTCAAATTTAATATTGCAAAATTACGTATTCAAACAGCTATCAAGCAAGAATTACAGTTACAATATCTAGTCTATTTGTATTTAATAAAATTAAAGAAAATATTCTATCATCTACCTTATCCTTGTGTGTCTAAAGTTTTATATCTAATATCCCTTTCATAATAACTAAAAAAAACTGCTTATGACTCTCTAATCTTCAAGTACATCAAAGACCACTAAAGAACATAACATTATCTGAGTAAACAGATGGTGCCAGCAACTTTCAAAATCTAGAAATGACAGAAATGATTCCTGTCTGCCTAGATAGTCACCCAAAGTTCCTTTGTAATGTTGGGGCATTCATCTTCAGCCTACAGGCCCAGAGTCCCTGGTATACCTTTCAGTGAAGCAGGAAATCTGAAAGACTGCTCTGACCATAGTTCTGGCATAGTTTGGCAGTCCCTTCTCCTTCTCCTTGTGTCCTAAAGAATGTCTGACAGTTTACTCTGCAAAGCAGAAACTTGAAGAACCATCTGGGCTTGTTCTGCCAAAGTTCAGAGGTGACTTTATTATGGAACCTGTATGTCCAGTTTATACAGCATACTGTCAAGCAGTTAATATAAGAACAGTTTATTGTCCAGTGGCTAAATGTTGCCACAAAGAAAGTAAATTCTGTATGGAGTTTCTTTGATGCTCATTATTCTCTTGAAGTAGATTGCTGCTACCAGGAGCAGACCTGTCTCACTGCCCAGAAAAGTCTAAGTTCATAAAATATTTTAAATGCCTTATTCTGTAGGTCTGTAAAGTGTTTGAAGATTGCCTGTCAAACTGCAATGTTTTACAAGACCTCTATTGATACTAGAAACTCTCAAACCACATAGAAGTCATAGTTGCCTAAATATTCATATAACACAAATTCAACATATGTACTTTGGTGATATTCCTTCTGACAATACGATATGCCTTGGAAGACACTGTACTTTTTCCAGACACTATAGACACTTGATATTATTTACAGCCATCTACTTAACCAGCTATTTTGCTGTATACTCTGCCTGAACACATTTCATCTGCCTTTAAGAGATCAATGTAATCAACCTTATTATCCCCTGGATTTTCTATGGAATCAGCTTTCACAAAATAAGCTAAATGCATGACTTCAATCTTATATGTTCTTTCATTCCCCTGATCCAGAAAAATGTATGTATGTGTTGATATAATTACTTGATAAAAATAGGCAACAGGTTGAAATCAATCTTCAACAAAACAATATATGCAATATATGTTAAAAGAAACATGTGGATATATATATATGTGTGTGTGTATGTACATATACACACACATATATATATATATTTGAAGTTTTGAGTGCTCTTCTAGGTAAGATGTGGCCAATAAAGTATTTTTTCTTGTAAAACACTTTAAGATTTATGTAACTATAAATCCTTGGTTTTCCCCCATATTCTCTTTTCTGTGCTATTCCACAAATACAGAGTATACAGAGTATAGACAGGCAAAGGACAGGCAAACAGACATAGGCATCAGGAAGATCAGACACACAACAGACAAACAAAGAGGTCAATAACCACAGTCTACAGACAGGAGATACAGGAAGTGCAGTGGAGAGTTCAAATTAGGCCTTGTTCTTGACCAAACAAATCCAAGAGGATAATTGTATCTTTATTACTGTGACCTTGACACAATTTGGTGCCCCTCTGAGATAACTTTTAGTATTTTAATTAATAGAATAAAAAGATATAAGCAGAAATAAATAACTAAAACTAAAACTGAATATTTATATCCATATATAATAATGAAGTTATATAAACCTAGTATCTTCCTTTTTCAAAATACACTATACAGGGCTGGAGACATATTTCAGTGGTAGATTATTGCCTCAAGTATGTAAAGCACTACCCTCAAACCTGGCTCTGTCAAAAGTTTAAAGGCATAGGCTATTTTACTTTTAAATTTTCATTTAAAATAAATACTCTATGGTATCACTTTCACTTATATAAGTTGTCAGCATTGCTACATTTTCATTTGGGAGAGATTATTGTTTAAAATAATTATTATATGCTTATAAACACTGTTTATATTATAACAATAAACATGATAATTGAAATAACTATGGTTAGGTAGTTTACATAGTTAGAACACAATGGCCAAAATAGTGACACATGAAAAGACAAGGCAATGCAATTGAGAACATTTTTGTGTATTTCTCAGAATCATTCATAATATCTTAATTACTGATTTCAATTTTTCAATTTAAAATTTTCAGATAATAGTTAATCTTGGGTAATTTAAGCCTTGGTGTGAGAAAGAGTAAATAAGGGGTGAGCACTATAATAATCCATGATAAAAGAGAACATGGTAAAGTAGTAATGTTGACAAAGTACTGAGAATATTAAAAAAAGAGTAGCCAAGGCTAATTTAAAACCTGAGCAAATACTCTGGTCCTAAAACAAAAAAATGTATACACATATAAATATGAAGATTAAACATGTGCTAAAGAAGTCAGTGCAAATTTGTGAATAAGTAGGCATTTTAATGTATTATTTTAGGTGGTTAGCATTCAGTGTAGAAACAAAACAAAGTGACTACAATACATTTGCAACTTAACTTTGTTATAGTATGATATTTTATTCTTTATAAAAATTTATTTATTAAAAAAGTTCTTTTTTTCATGTATCCCTCTGCTTCTCCTCTCTGCCCTCCTTTCAATCCCTTTCAGTCAGCCTTTATCCTCTTCACTGCCAATACCACCATCTCCTTCCCAAAAAGGGCAAGAAGTCCCAATGTAGGTCAGCTGAGTGAGGTGCATCCACTCCAGGCAAGTCTGATTTCCTCATCCAATATCAAGACTTGGTTAGGTACTCCTCTTCAGGGAATGAGCTCCAAGGTGCCAGTCCACAAATAGGAACACAGCCTGATCTCACTCCTTGAGACTCCACACACTACCTATGTCAATTGACAGTTACCTACATTGAAGGGTCTAACTCCTTTTCCAGATGGTTCCCCAGTGGCTCCTCTTGATTCAGTGAGCTCTGCAGATCTCCAGCCAACCACGTCTGTAGGACTCCTCCCCATACTCCCTATCCCATTGCTCATATATAATCTCCTCCCCTGCTCTCAGCTGGACCAGGAGCTCAGCCATGGATCTCTGCCTTCACCTCTATTCATTGTTGGATGTAGGTTTTGTGATGACACTTAGGGCGGCTGTTCATTTGATTATAGGGGAAGTCCTGTTTAGGCAACACCTCCACTATTGGTTGAATACCTAGCCAGGGACATCCTGTGAGTTCTTGGAGGTTTCCCTAGCACCTGGTTATAGTGGGGAAATCAGAATCTACTCAGGTGAATTGAGTGAGTGCTGTACCATAATACCTGGTCTCTTTCCAACCCCGCATTGGCTTTCTCTATCAAGATATCCATCTCTTTGGTTTCTCCCTCTTTGTTGCTCCTTTCACTCAAATATCTCCTTATCTCATGACTTTTTCCCACCATTGCTTGGTTGCGTCCCCTTATGCTTCCAATTAGCTAAGGAGATCTTCTCTATTTTCTCTTCCTAGGTGAATCCTTGGATGTGTCTCTTAAGTCCCTTCTGATCCCAAGCTACTCAAGGGTTTGTAGATTAGGTATTCTTTGCTTTTTGTCTAAAGTTCACTTATGACTAAGTATGACATGTACCTAATTTCTGGGTTTATGATACCTTGCTCAGGAGGATAGTCTCCAAATCCATCCATTTGCCTGCAAATTTCAGGATGTCATATTTTTTACTGCTGAGTAGTACTCCATTGTATAGATGTACCACAGTTTGTTAATCCATTCTTCGGTTGAGGGACATCTAGGTTGTTTCCAGTTTCTTACTATTACAAATAATGTTGCTATGAACATAGTTGATCTACTGCTTTTGGAATACAGATATGCATCCTTTGAGTATCTGCCCAATAGTGGCATTGCTGGATCCTTGGGGAGATTGATTCCCAGTTTTCTGAGGAACCACTATCCTGCATTCCAGAGTGGCTGTACATGTTTATACCCCAACCAACAATGGAAGAGTGATCCCCTTGCTCTGCATCCTCTCCAGCACAGACTGTCATCTGTGTTTTTGATCTTACCCATTCTGAGAGGTGTAAAGTGGTATCTCAAAGTTGTTTTGATTTGCATTTCTCTGATAGCTAAAGATGCGGAGCACTTTTTTAAGCACCTTTCAGTCATTTGTAATTCTTCTCTTGAGAATTCCCATTTTAGCTATGAAACTTATTTTTTAATTGGGTTATTTAGATTTTGGGGCTCTAGTTTCTTGAGTTCTCTATATATTTTAGAGATTAGTTTTCTGTCAGAAATAGGGTTGACGAAGATATCTTCCCATTCAATAGGCTGTAGTTTTATTTTATTGACTGTGTCCTTTGTCTTACAGAATCTTCTCAGTTATGTTTTTTAACATAACATTTAAAAGGTATGTATAAATTATAAAATTAAAGAAAAAGCTTATTTTCAGTGTTTGAGAAGAGAAGACTTTCTCAGGTCACAAACTCTAAAACCATGAATTAAGTATTATTATTATTATTATTATTATTATTATTATTATTACTATTATTATTTTAATTTGAAGAGCCGAGCAGGGAAGTCCCTAGGCATTAGTACTTGAAAATAAAGCAATTGCATAAGTATATGCAAGGCCCAGGGTTTGGTTCTACAAATAGAACACATTTGGGATGTAAAAAATTATGCTTTCAACAGTTTTTAATAATATTAGTAAAGTATAACAAATTTTCATTTATTTAATTTAGTATATATGGCTAAGGTTATATTATATAGAAAATCTGATATACATCTCAATACTTCCACTCTTTTTACTGTAGCATTTACCGAGGCATTTAGTAAGTCATTGTTTGTAAAGACAAATTCTGAAATTATAAATATATATTAATCAAAATGTCTCACTTTAGCCCATAAATACTTACAAAAAAAATATATTTTAATACTTTTAAAAATTCTAATTCAAATTTTATTAAAAGACACAATTACAAACAAACACAGTTTAAAAAAATAGGAAAATACCTACATGAAAAATGGCTACTATTTTTGCTTAGAATGGAGAAAGTTACAATTCAATCCTTAAAATTCAGAAAATTAGCATACTCCATGCAACCATGATATCTTAAGTTTGTAGGCTAGGACTACCTCAAACTATTTCAGTGAAGGGCTCAAGGGCCACCTGCTCTTGAAGAAGAATAGATCTGACCAGAAAACAAAGGCAGTTTAGAAATAATAATTAATAACCTTTAAAGCAGGGCTGAAAATATGGCTCAGTGATTGAGAGAACTGACTGTTCTTCTGGAGGATCTCAGTTCAAATCCCAGCATCTACATGGCAGCTGTCAACTGTCTGTAATTCCAAGATTTGACATCCTTACAGTTATACATGCATACAAAAACACTAATTCACATAAAAATAAAAATAAATAGAAAAAATAGAAAAAAATTAAATAATAATAATAAAAAAACCCTTTAAAGCAAAATGCAAGCCTGATAACCATAGATGCCAGAAAAAAAAACCCAAAATATCAAATTCCCTGAGATGATAGCTAGAAATTCCTGTGAGTTTATGTTCTGGTACATTGTAATTATTTGTCCCTCATACTAGTTTAATAAAATGCTGCTGGAGAGATGGCTCAGAGGTTAAGAGCATTGACTGTTCTTCCAGAGGTCCTGAGTTCAATTCCCAGCAACCACATGGTGGCTCACAACCATCTGTAATGAGATCTGGCACCCTCTTCTATATACTGTATACATAATAAATACATCTTTAAAAAGAAAATAAATAAATAAAATGCTGATTGGCCAGAAAGCAGACTGGAAGTATGGGTGGGGCTACCAGATTAAGAAAACTCTGGGAAGAGAAAGAGTCAGAGACACCAGTAGATGTAGAGGAATCAGGACAAGAATACTGCTCTGAGAAAAGGTACTAAGCCACTTGGCTAATTCTTAGTTTAAGAGTTAACAGTTAGCTAGAAATATGCCTGAGCCATTGGTCAATCCACATGAAATTTATGTAAGCTTCTGTGTGTTTCTTTGGGATTTGGAGACTGTTGATCTGAACCTCAGGGCTAGGCATAGCTAAGCAGCTGTGGGTGGGTCTGGATCTTGGAGCTAGTCTAGGCCAGAAACATCATTATACAAGGAAAGGTTTTAATTTTCCATGTAGATTCTGGTACTTGAACCTGGGTCCTCTGGAAGAGCAGCCAATGCTCAACCATTGAACCATTTCTCAAGACTCATCTTTGGCACATTTTGATAATCAATTTATAAGTATAAATACCTTTACTTTATATATTGGGTTTACATTCAGAAAAATACTGAGAGTTAATTAATAGGTATAAGTAGAAATATTTTCTAGAGATGTCAGATAGATGTCCAAAATGTAGTTTTGGACAAAACAAAATCAAAATTGTCATTTGGTCAATTTTGAACCTTAAAAGGTCAATTTTATAAAACTAAGTTAAAAACTAATAAAAAACAATTAAATCTCACATTGAAATCCTTTGTGTTCAATAAAAATAAATCTCAGCTTGGTTTGAAAAATTTCAGAATTTGTTGAGTTCTTGATATACTTCAACTAAAACTGTGCTTGTCAAGGATATTTTGTTTGAAAGGCATTTTAATTCTGTGAATGGTAAAATTAAAAATTAGCCTTATATTATACAGGTTATCAATAGACCACTTATTGATAGACAGCAAACATCTGTAGATCCTTAGGGGATACTACTAAACACAATTTTCTTTGTTGCTTGGCTACTGTAAAGACCTTTATATGTGACAACCTTATCTTAAAAGAATATTTGCATGCTTTAAAAATGACATTTCACTTCTTAAATTTGCAATAATGTCAGCAAATCAGAACAGAAAGCCCATGATTGTGATTGGGAAGATGCTAAGCATTTGGTTCAATTCTTTTTCACTCTTGATGGAGTTTATGTTCCTTAGGCAAATGATGTATAGTAATGGTTGAAACATGTAATAAATATCTCTCCGTACTAATGTGTTGCATTTTATTAGCTAGATCAATATTGCTGTAATTTCCACCCATTAGCATCTCATTGCTGTAAAGTACATAAAAATATTTACATTAACACTGATCAAAATTGCAACAGCATGTATTAAAATATGAATGACATATAATCAGAGATTTCTGTTTCTACTGCCTCCAGTTGTTTGTGACCCCTGATATGAAGTTCAAGTTTATACTTAATAGCACAATTATGTAAATCTTCAATTCTAACAGTGAATTACAGCTGGTAATGATCAATAATTATATTTATGTATTATGTGAAGTTAATACTGCCACCATAGATTAATGTAAACAACAAAATTGTTTCTACACCCGAAAGCTAACAAATCACCATAAACAAAGAGAATAAAAACAATCTCTTTGGAGCCTAATTCCTCCAGCAGAGGAAACATTAATTTTTTTAAGTCCTGGTGGAAGAGAACATGGTTCTGTGAAACACTTTATGGTAAGTAACTGTATTGTTCATTTCCATTTCATCTTTAAAATAAGAAAATAATCTGAAATACCTCATGGGACTTTGTTATGAAGGACATGGAAAAGTTGAAAGATAGACAAAAAGAAAGAAATTCTAGTAAAAATGAATCAGCAAATTTAAAAAAACAATTGGATGAATGTATACATCTTTTGCTTCCTGGTAGACTTAGATCTTTCTACTAGGATGGAGATGGTGGTACTTGGCTTTAACCTAGCATTCAGTAGGCAGTGAAAGGCTGATCTCTATGTGTTTGAGGCCAGCATAGTCTTAAAAGCTAGTTCTGGGACTATTAGGGCTGTTACACAGAGAAACCATGTCTCACAAAAACAAACAAATTCAAAACAGCAGAAAAGATCTTTCCACAGAAATGTAAATAAACAAGTATACAAAGATTAAATAGAAATTCAATGTCATATTCCATTCTTTGTTGGATTAGAGATTTGAGTCAACAAAACAATTGTAGAAAACATTATATATGAGAGACTTTAAATTTCAATGATTAAGACATGTCTAAATCAGGTAGAAGATATGAAAATATGACAGAATCATGCCCAAAACTTCACAAACACATGAGTTTCAAAGAGTCATGTTGCATTAGTATGAAATAAAATAAATATTTCAAAAATTATTATACTCCTTACACAGACAAGAGTCAATTTCATCTTTCTTATCTCAACACTAATATTAAAAGAGGAAGAATCAACTTTGAACAGTAGGCACTTTATTTCAGATTTATTCAATTACTTTTTTAAACTTTTTAGACAATATCTATATAGTATTATGCTTCTCATTGGACAGGAATGGTTCTAAGCACTTGGGATATATATATATATATATATATACACATATATATATGTATATGTATATATATATATAAAGTTATCATTTCTACCATTTATTCAGGATGTAGATGACATTAGTACTTCAAAGGTATATCATCTCAGGCACAGATATGTGCAAATGGAAGTTCACATTGTTTATAAAGTTGAAAAAGTAAAACTTACCTCTGTTACCTGAAACTAACATTATTTTGTTTGCTTTACACAAAACTGCATTGTGCAAATTATCAATATTGTTCTACCGATGTCTGTTAAAAACAATTTTTAGTTTCCTATTTTAAGTAGTCTAGAAAGTTATCTTTGTTTACTTCTTTCCAGAACTTTTCTTCTTACTCTAGAGACAGTCAGAGCTCAAATAATTTGCTTTGGAAGATGTCCTCTGCATTGTAGGATGCTTGGAACTACTCATGGCTTTCATTCACTAGATCTTGGTACGCATGTTTCCAGTTAAAAACAATCAAGTCATAGTCTATGAAACATATATAGTTAAATGAGTCTTCAAAGTTTCTCAGTGACATGCAGTAAACTGCAGATAGTTCCCTTATTCCCAATTTACCTAGGATATTCTTTATGTTGATATTTGAAGAATAGATATGGAAAATGAATTAGTCATCTTTGTGTTACCAATTCTCATAACAATGAAAAAAGTGATGACCAGCTTTCTGGTTTTTTATGTACTCTCATCTCTGACAGGCTTATTATGTTCACTTGTTACTGTCAATGTATTGACAATATAGGCAGACTTTGGAGAGAGGTCATATTACCACTTATATCCATTGAAACAGCTGCTTAATAAATTCAGAAAACTATGTTTATTAAATACAGTGTTCAATACCTTTTAGTGATTTTAATGAGATGTAGTGGTTTTAATGAGAATGTTTCCCATAGGCTCAGATACTTGAACAGTTGGTCCCAGTCAAGGGTGCTATTTGGGAAGCTTTGGGATGTACAATCTTGATAGGAAGAATGTCACCAAAGGAGCACTTTGTAAGTTGAGGATCATATCACATCCAGTTTCTATTCACTGATTTGTGCTTATGGTTGAAGTGTGCACTCTCAACTTGCTGATCTTACCCCAATGTGTACTGCTTGCTGCCATGCTTTCTACCTTGTTAGACTCTTGTGTCTTTAGAATCAGAAGCCAAAATGACATATAGGTCAATTTAAATGTTGATGTGGTTGTGGTGTTTTATTGCAGCAAAAGACAAATGATGAATACATTAACCCTTATGAATTAATTTATTTTAGATGAGTTTCTGTTTATTTTAGAAATCACCTTCCAAGCATAGGTTTATTATCTCTCATATAAATGCAACTATTTTAGGGTAGCCAAAATAATTATTGTCTGTTATCTAAATTTTCCTCACTGAGCACCATAACCACACCTTAGCAAATGGAAAAACAGAATGATTATGAATCTTGAAGTAGAAGTTTCTTGTGACATCTGTTTCTTTCACACTGCAAAATGTCACCCCATGACATGGGGTGATAGATTGACATATTTTCACTTGGTTCCTGTGGGAATTCAAGTCTGTTTAACTCAGGATAGGCTTGTTCATACCATATTTTCAATACAATGATGATTCAAAGACAATATATTTATGTAAAATTTATTCATTCAATAATTATCTTTATGGTATTTAACATATAACACTCATTAAATCAAAGAATCACAAGATAACTTTCTAAACACATATACACTGTCAAGTAAGTATAGCTATATTAATAATCCCCTCACTTTAGACACAAACTGAGGAATTGAAATTTAAAATAACAATTTGAAGGATACAGAACCAATAAATAAATAAAAAAAATTTGTTCAAACACATGTTTCTGTATTGGGAATACACAGAATGAACATGTAAATCCTTCTTTAAGGAAGTTCATTTTTCTCTGAACTAAAAAACACCTATATATTTCTGCATATTTAGAATCCTGTTTATCAGGAAACAGGATTTTCAGTTTTTAATTCAGGACTTATAAAATGGAACCCATAAACTAAGGTTTGCCATGCAGGTATGTGTGTGTGTATGCATGTATGTTTAAATATATAATTATTGTTATATTAGTTAGAATAATTAAAAGTATTATATTGATGCTTACCACAAATGTGAGCTAGATCTTGAGGAATGAAAGAGAAGAAAAGAACTGACTCTAGTAAGATTTTTCTCTCTACCCACATACTTAGTAAGTGAGCATCTACACACACACAATACAGTTAGATTTTTTTTAAGATTAAGAAAGTTTTCAAAAATATAAAATTTCTTGATTTTTCTAAGACAATCTAAAATATTCTTTACTGGCCAACATAGCTGAGTATGATTTTCTAACCCTCCTGCCCTTATATCTATTATGTTGGAAGCATAAAATATATAAATATAACTGGTGAGTGCATGTATGTATGATTTAAGGACTGACAACATAATGTGAAATAACCACTTGGGGGCTAACTCTCCCTATATCAACTGTAAATATTTGCCTTTTGTTTTTTATTTATATGTATCTCCCCTTCTTTATTAGCATGTCTCATTGTATTGTTGTTGTTTAGTTTTATATAAGCAGCCATACTGTTGAGATTTTGTGTGTTTAGGGTCCTTGTCATTTCTAGGGGACAACAATCTCACAGTGATCCTCTGAGTTTTTCAATCTCTCCTGTCTTCCATGTTATTCCCTGAACCTTAGGTACAGACATTGTGTTGTAGCTCTATCCATTCAGGCTTGGACACCCCTTTTCAGTTAAGCAGGTCATTCTCTGTAACTCATGAGAGTCCAGCAGTCTCTATGACTTACATCTTACCAGCTTTGCTTATGGCAAAGAACTGACTCTAGTAAGATTTTTATTTTCATCTTTACATTGACTTGCATCTATAAAAACTTGAGTTGATATTCTTACCCTGGATTCTGGAAGTCTAAAAGCATGGAAGTTCTCAGTTCTCAGATGTTATATGAAATTTATGATGGTCAAATATATCTATGAAATGTCAATTATAGACACGATTCTCTATAGAACATGTGTTGTCCTCACATGAATCAAAATCCCTTGACTTCCTAAGGAATCAGTCAAGGATTAATTAAGTAGGATAGCATGGGCTATTAAAACCTCTCAAATTTTATTTAGCTAGACATTGAGACTTTACATAAGTACAACACTTACTAGTTTAACATGGAATGGTAGCATATCAGGGAAGCAGCTGGGAAATCCCACAAATAATATGAAAATGGTTATGTGGAAAACATCTTGGTAAAACAGTTATTGACATGTTTTGAACTACGTTGGCAGTATTTTGCTTTCTATGAAAAGGAACAACTAAGGAAAGAAAAAAGGGACTTCTGTACATAGGGAAGACTCTCCCATGCCACATCGAGCCTGAGGCACTGTCACTGCTTTATGCCAGGGTCACTAGCAAACTAGTATGTACCTCCATGAATTCCATTTGCAAAGAATAACTTGCAACAATCCCTGAAGAGGAAAGAAATAGCTACCGTAATTGCATAAGTATGTTTATCAGAATTCAGCCTCAAACTCAGCCTATGAATCATACTATGACAGTATGGCAGGAGCCAGCTTGGGATATACAGTAAACACTAGGTCAGCCTGAGCTACAGTGCAAGTCTTTTGTCAAAATGCTTTGTTTAGGTAATAAAACCAAACCTTTGTAATAAAAGGTGTTTCAAAGCAGAATGAGTCCAAGGAGAAATTACATCTCATGGTTAAAGACCTTAGCAATACTAATGTGATGGAATCTTAATGAGTTTCAAACAATGGGGCACTTACATTTCTTGCATCTTGTGTAATGTCAACCCAATGTACCTGCTTTAAAAAATTTCCTAAAGATCAGTTTGAATATAAATGTTATAATTTTATTCTTGTCTAGTTAACTATGTATGTTGTAAAAGACAGAAATAAATGGAGTTTTAAGAAGATAAAATGATCTTGCCAAGTAAATCTACAAATTTCATCCTGGTTATTTGGCATCATAGAACCTTCATTCAGCAAGTGATAGAGGCAAATGCAGAGATACACAGCTAAGCACTGTGTCAAGCTCCTAGTGCAGTCAAAGTGAGGGAGGAGAGATTATGTGAATGAAAAAGTCAAGATCATAATGAGGAAACACACAGAGACAGCTGATACAAACTATTGGGAGCTCATTGACTCTGAACTGACAGCTAGGAAACCTGCATGGGACTGAACTGAATGTGGATGACAGTCAAGTGTCCTGGGCAGGTTGTGGGCCTCTGGCAGTGGTACCAGGATTTATTCTTAGTTCATAAACTGGCTTCTTGGTGCCCATTTCCTATAGAGAAACACCTTAATCTGCCTTGATACTGGGGTAAGGGGCTTGGTCCTTCCTCAGCTGAAAACAACAGACTGCATTGACTCACTCTCTGAGGAATAGATGGGGTATTGAATTCAGGGAAGCTGAAGGATGACTGGGAAGAGTGGAGGGATGGGTATGTTTAAAATATTATACAGCTCATAAATCATTAATCACTGATAGAGAAGCCAATCCACATTTAGAGGCCACAGACACTAACTCTGCTATTGTGATTGATCTCTATGATATGATGTAAATAAAGTTATGGTACAAACCTTGTGTCTTTGTATCTTATTTAATTGTGTTCCATTGGAAACTGACTAGCTAGGATGTAGTGTCCACCATGGACTCCCTGGTGTTTGGCCATGGAACCTCAGTTATTCATGTTTTCATTCCAAACATTCAATATGAATATGAATAACCCTAACCCTACTTCCAGGAGTATATATGTATTGCTTACATCATTGTGTAAAATATTATCAATAGTTTACAACAGACATATGAAGTCTCAATGACTTTTATTTTATTAATCAAGATAAGTTACAGGACTAGCTAGATGTGTGGAAATTAATTATTTCACAAGATGAAAAACTTGCAGTGACATTTGTGTTAGTCAGTGTTTTGTCACTGTTACAAATGTCTAAGGTAAATGACATAAATTGAGATTCATTAAGATTTACAGTTTCACTGCATGGCCAGGTTTCTCTATTTCTTTTGGACTTGAGAAATAACAGGAAATAAAACAAAGCCTCTTACATTTTTGTAGTAGACTTTTTGGCCCTCATTCACTAAGTAATAACATAGAGACTTATTATTAGTTATGAAAACTTGGTCTATAGCATAGAATTGTTTCCAAAAAGCTTTTATAACTCAAATTAATGTTTCTGATAATCTACTTTTTTCTATGGGACTTTTGACTTCTATTCCATTCTGTATGTCTGACCCTCCATGTCTCATTGGTATCTTTCACACACCTAGCTTAATCCCAACTTCCTCCAACTACCAAGAAGTCTTACCTAATTTCTTCTGCCTAGCTATTGGAAATTTACTCTTTATTTAACAAATTATGCACCTTAGGCAAGTGAGGAAAAAGAAAGACACATCTTTACATACTTTGCTCAAATATCCCTTGATATTTCCCCTTTGTTCTAAATAAAAACATCACTAAATAACATAGCAAAAACTATATACAATAAGAACTAAAAAGTAATATGTGGTGATATGTTATATATTTAAAAAAACCAGTCTGAAATGTCAGAGAAGAAATCTACCTACAGTTAATCCAGGAGGATCAGAGAGTGGTAATTCACACCTTTAATTCCATCATGGGGAAAGACCAGAAATGATGACCTATGGTGATCAGGCATGGTGACCTGTCCCTTTAATCCCAGAATATCTGAGTTTGAGGCCAGTTTAGTTTATAGAGAGAGTTCCAGGCTCCCAGACAGGCAGTCTTGGTGGCTTGTCTTTAATTCCATAGCTCCAGGGACAGAGATTTTTCTGTGTTTCTGTGAGTTCAAGGCTAACTACCAAATAGTAATAGCCCAAGCCTTTAATCTTAACCTGGATGTGATACAACTGGATGAAGAAGGTATTTGAGGCAGGCGTAGGAAGACAGGGGAAGCATTAGAAGTGACAAGAATCAAGGCTGAGGAAGCTGGAAGATAGCTGGGTGAGATTTGATTATGGTGTATCTTCTCTTTGATATGTCAGCCTTTCCCTAATATCTGGATCTGAGTGTTTTTTTAATACAGCCAGAATTTGTGCAACAGTAATACATTCAGAATATCTACCTCATATGTATTTGACAAATTCAGAGAAACTACCTTGCTATTCCATTTTGGTGAGTCCAGTTTTCTTTTTTTTTTTTTTTTTTATCTAAACCACTTTCTATCATGACTTACAGTACAATAAACTTTAAAATATTTTCTTAGATAAATATTTCAGCTTTTGTGTCTCTTAATGTTATAAGCTCTACATCTCTTCTGTAAGTTTCATTTGTGAATTTTATAACAATTAGAAGATTTATTATGTCTCATCCAGTTTCAAAACTGTTCCCAAGTAGAGGGATCATCACCTGTCTTGTAGATGTTGTTTTGTTTTTCTTTCTTTTTTTTTTATGTCTATAGCCAAGATTTTCAGATCCCCCCAATCAAATCTGATCTTTATGAATTTTGAAGAAATCTATACCTTTTTGTGTCCTATGAAATAATATCTTAACCTCTCCCCCAATGCAACGTAATTTCTGACTTTCATTCTAAAATTAAGATATTCTTAAAGTATTTAGACTTGATTAATAGTTTGAGACTTTTTTTTTGTATTATCCAATGTCTCTCAGTAATATTTGCCTTTTACTCATTAACATTCAAAAATTCAAAATCAACGAAGCACCATACAGGATTCAAATGCCTCAATGTCTTTTCCATTCTTACATGACATATATATATATATATATATATATACTTTTTATAGACTTGATTATTCTTAAACTATTACTATATTTGTTTTATGACTGTTTATACTCATTTTTTTCTTTTTTTCAGCATCTAAGCATTTTTTTTTTCTGATATGGACCTGGCTTTACTAACCACCTACATTGTTCTCTGACTGCCTAAACCAAGTTTTAAACAATTGGATCACCCACAGATGGGATCTCTTTAGCATATGAAACTGTCCCCAAGGTTATGTAAAAACCAAGCTTCATGCTTACAAGTACTGTCCAAAGCAACAGTTAACTGCCCCAGGGAAGCAGCATGCCAGCTATTCAAGTGCTCAACTGGATAGCAGGACTTCTTAAAGGAATTAGGCTTCTGTAAACCACAAGTACATAGCCTACCTGAAATACAGTAGTTTTCATAAAGCATTTATGTTCCCACTTTTTTCAACTTCTCAGAACCTATGTGGCCATATGTGCTGTGCCTTGAGCACCAAATGTAGTTGTTTTTTCTTATAGGACTTTCTCATACTATCAGTCTCCAGATAATAACACAGATATTCATTATTAATTGTGGAAGCTTGGCCTTTATCTCAAGATTCTTTTCAACAAGCTTTTATAACTCAAATAAGCCTTTTTTTTCTATTAATCTACAGATTTCCACATGACCTTTTATCTCTCTTTTATTCTATATGTCTTATTCCCTTTGTGTCTTGCTAGTATCATTCATGCACCTAGAATGATCCTAAGTTCCTTTCTCTGCCCAGAAGGCTTGCATTGTCTCTCCTGTTCAGCTCCTTTATAAACCAATCAGGTGCTTTAGGCAGATGATGTAAAACAGAGACACACCTTTACACAATTTTCTCAAATATTCCATAACACCTCATCACAGTTAGGAAACCAGGAGACCAATATTTTCCAAATACAAGATATACCCTATATAGATGTAACCCCAGAGGTATATTCTCTAGCTAGGCATTTTATCCTAAGTCTCTATTATGTTCCAATGTCATTAGGGTTATGACTCTATCAATGAATTGATCCAATGATGAAGTCAAAGACCCTCTAATTCAATTTCCTGTAAAATATACTATCATGTTATAGCCCCAAGTAAAATATATGTGACAGTGAGGGACATTTTAGAATCAAGCAATCACAAAATATAATTAAGTCCAGAGGCACTAAGTCAATTGCAGACATGGAAACTGAGACCCAAAAAAATATTTGGCAGAAATAAAGTGACAGAAAGTCTATGGTGACTGTCAAGGTAAAATGTCTTCACCTACAGCAGATGTTTGAAGTATAATCCCTATACCCAATTTTGTAAATATTTCAGGTGTGTTTAGAGATATCAGAGATAGTGAAAACCTACAGAAATTGAAATAAAAAAATTTCCAAAAAATGGTTTCTTATGTCTTTCATATATACATAAAATGGATGGAATTGCTATTTGTGTATTTACTCAGAACACATCGTTTCTAAAAAGATTCCAGCACCAGTGACATCTATGGAATGATGTTGGGATTTTAAAGCAGTTCCATTTCAAATTAGACTGTTAGTTGTCTATTGTTAGTTTGATTATGTTTTTATTTATTATGATTTTGAGAGAGTTTCATGTAGCCCAACTGACCTTACCATATAAGCTAGGGTGACTTCAACTTCCTGCCTTCATCTCAAAAGTGATAGAATTACGGGTGTAAACATGCTTTTGGGACAATAATAAAGATAAATATATCACATAAGATTGAGAATGCCATGGGGATACATGGATAAAAAATAAGACTTTATTCTATAATAATAATAATAATAATAATAATAATAATGATAATGATAATAATAAATAAAAGATTCAGAATGCCTGAGTAGGATTTGCTCACAGTTGTTCACAGCTGATTACGAGAGTAGTATTGTTTCAGCTGCACCACTTGTAACTTAAAGTACCCAATTTTGTTTAGTTTGTCTCATGTCATTAGTGGGTTGTGGCCTGGGCATCCTTTACAGCTAGTGAAACATTGGTAGTCACATGTATCTTCATGGCAGCAGGAAAAGGCCTTTCCTACTTTTTGCTACAATACTTGCTGACAACTGAATGATTTGAACAAAAATTGCTATGTGAAGTTTTCTAGAATGTTCTTGGAGAATTACAAAATCACAAAAAGATGTTTGAAATCAGATAACTTCATTTTGTGCTTCATGCAACTCAAAATTTAACTAGAATTTAGATTTTCAAATGATGCTATAACCTCTCAACATTTGAATCTATCTTCAATTTCTATGCTGAAGGCAACAGCTGCATCTTACCAATAAACCCCCTTCTGATAGAAACATGTGTCTGATTTCTATTTTAGTCTTGGCATAGTAACTGTGAAAGACTTTGGTTGGCACTTAGTTATATTGCTAATATGTCACCTACTATTATTGCTACTGAACCAGCTTTTCTGTCACATACTGTATCTTATAGTCTATCTATAATCTTTATAAATAAGCTAGAATTATATTCTTTTTAAAAATACAAATCTATTATATCCCTGAGCATGCATGCACACACACACACACACACACACACACACACACACACACACACACTGATTTGTACATTTCACATTGTACTTTCATTTTCATTTAAATTCTGTACCATTATTTAAAAACTGTCAAACATGCTAGAAAGACTGAAAAGGGAAATCAACTAGAAAATTATACAGTTGGCAGCTCCTTGCTAAAGAATGATGAAACTGTATATGTTTATTACTTTTAATACAAGATACAAGTATTTTACTTGCTTTACTTAGTTTATTAGACAGACATTAAATCATAGAATTTTTACTGCGCTCATTTTTTTCTTTATTTTTATTAAAGCATTGTCAATATCTCAGCCAGAATTTCACTATTTATAGCATATTTAAACAAATTGTCTTTCATAGATTACTATGTCATAGATTACTAGACATTATACAACAATGTTTTAATGATTATTATTACAATTTTTCTCTTATGGAACTTTACATCTCAGTTGAAAAATTCAAAAGATTAAGTCCTAGTATTCCAGTGGTTTCTTAGTTGGCTAGTATTTTTATCTAGGTCACTGCCTTTCTATACCCATTTCAGAAATAACTTGCCTTACCATATTCCTTTCCAGAATTTTTTTTTAAGTATAAAATATCTAGGAGATACTTTGCTGTCTTTTTTGCCAGAACTTTTAGAGTAATTAACTTCCTACTAAGATGATGAGAAGCCAGTGATTCACCTTTTAAAAACATGATATAGGTCATAGGTCTTTTCTCATAGGTCATTCAGTGCCAAAAGACTACATTTCAGATTCATTTATGTACACTGTAGATATTTTGCTAATCACATTGTTGAGTATAAAAACTTCTATCCATGTCTGTCTCTATTCCAGTACAGTAGGAACAATCAACTATGGTTATAATCCTGTTCCTAAGCTGTGATTCTTAGGTTAAAATAAATATTCAAACCTCTGTAAGGTAGAAGATACTTGCTAACTCATTCTGCCTATCTGGAATTGCCTTAGGTTCACATGTGTAATTTCTCATATTTGCTTCTTCATACATGTCTCTGCTCAAATTTCAGCGTATTTTATTGTATCAGATTTTTATCTCTTTGCTTTTTATTTATAAAATCCATAAAACTAACTTCATCTATGATATAATTTGATTTGATTGTCAACCAAAACAAACTGGTTTACAAATGTACTTAATGTACGTTTTCAAGAGAATATTAAATACACATATTCTTGAAGTCTTACATTTAAAACAATATTTCTTTAAAAAGTATCAATATAGATTATTAATAGATATGTAATTTTTATAATTAATAAAGAGATGACAAGTTCTATGGAAATAAGAATTAGATTAGAATAATATGTATTTTAGGTAGTTATGGAAAGAGTAAAATTTGCAGTATTAAATTAGTATTTTGGGCTTTTATAAATGACATTTGAAGGAGAAATGAGAGAAAATATTAACTATATATAACAGCTGCAGAAAGAGCTTTGGGCTGAAGAAAACTCCAGAACAGTGAGCTCATCAAAGGAAAGTGTATGTTCCTTGTGGACAGAAATACATGAAAAAGTAAAAGAGAAATAAAAGATAGACAAGAATAGGCTGATTTTGTTGTTGGGGGGTTTTAGGTCATTGTACAGTTCATTGCTTTACTAAGAGAAATTTAATATCATTGTTAACTGTCGGCAAGTATCACATGACCACAGTGATGTTTTGTCGAATCACTCTGGATGCTATAGTGTAGTAAAACAAAGAAGAGAAGGATGGGATGGTAGAAGAACTGAAGGGTACTATAATGAAAATGGGAAAGGAGAATTCTCTGGCCAGTGCAAGGATAGTATATATAGTCAGGGTTAGTTAGAGAATGCATATGTTTAAGATAAGTTGATAAGACTTGCAAATGATACAAATATGACCCATGGCCTGGGTTAAAAGTGAGAGATAAAGTTTTTACCAATTGGGCCTGGAGCAGTAGTTCAGTGATAGAATACTCTGGAGCATGGTAAAGTCTTGGGCTAAGTTCCTATGCCACAAATATTAATAACTTAATTAGATTAGATTATCAACGTCCCAGCAGTAAAAGTCTGGAGCATATCAGGTTAGGGAAAATCAGAATTGGACATATCATGTATTTGTCTATTAGACACTAAACTGATTATGTTAGATCCTCAATTTATGAGAGATAATTAATCTAAAAGTATGCATGGAGAAGTATCAGTTTATAGCTATTAATAAATTAATTGACTTATGTGAGCTCACAAAGAAGAACGCATAGACAGGAGATGAAAGAAAAAGTTATGGAAAGCATCCAAACTGCCTTCCTGGGAAAATGAGAAGATTGTAAAGATAACAGAGTAAGAGACATCACTCAGGTAGAAAGAAAAACAGAGATCGAACATGAAGAAAGGGTGCACAAAAAGGCAGCAATCAACTGTTGGCCATAACTGTCAAATAGTGCAGACTCAGAATTAATTCTCTAATTTTAAACCAGGAATTTGTGATTTTTGAAGATTATTTTCTGGCATTCACTGTGCCTGAGACACATTTCTGGAATGGTCCAGAAATGGAAGAAGAACTGAACACCGTAGCAAAGTAGTGGGGAGATTTGTGGAGCGAGGAATGAGAACAAGAAGACAGTACACAACTCATTCTGAACAGGCAGAGAACGTGAAGAAGAACTGATGCTGGAGAAAAAAGTCAGAAACAGCTTCCTGAAATCGCATCTCTTAGTGAAAAGGGGTACAGATTTATTTGAAGGTCATACTTATTTTGAAAAAAAAAACTTAATAGTTTCACTGGAAATATCTTTATGTGAGAAGCTAGAATATATGTCAAAAGACACTGGAAAATGTGGAGGTGGGTTCTCAGAGTTTCTATTCTGATTGCTTAACTTTTCTTCATGGCACAGTTTTTTTTAAAACTATTTCTTTTATTTTTAGAGATTATAATTGTAGTATTTCTCCACTAGATTTATTCACTTCAAACCTTCTTTTATTCCCCTCCACATATTCTTTCAAATTTATGGCCCTTTTATTATTAATTGCTTTTAAATTCATACATACACACATATTCTTGAACAAGTACAAACTGCTCAGTCAGAATAATGTTATTTGATTGCATGTTTTTAAGGCTAACCATTTTGTCCTGGATAATCAACTGGTTTTTTCCCCACTAGGGAGACTATTTCTTCTACTTTCAGCATTCCATAGTTGTCTGTAGACTTTTGTATAGAGCACAGCCCTCCTGAGCTTTCACTTCTGCACAGCCAAAAACATAAATGGGTGAAGAGGAGGCACACAGAATATTTTCTAGATCTATCCTTGACAAAGGATTCATATTCAGAATATTTTTAAAAACATAGAGTAAAAACAAAACAACAACAACAAAAAAATAAATGGTCCATCATAAAATGAGCCTGAAACCTCAACAAATAAAAAGAGTGGCTAAGAAATAGCTCAAGAATGTTTGTTTATCTTTTTTTCTTCTTTATTTATTTTGTATTCATCAAGAAAAACATTAAAATGAATTTAAAATGCTGATAAGTTAACAATACCTATAAAGAAGATAAAAATCATAAGCATGACTTATCAAGGATGATAATGCAAATAAGATTGCTACACATATATTTACTTTGTGTTCAGCTTTCCTTCTGAATTTTTTTTTTCATCCCTGTATATCCTTATTCAAGGTCCCTTACCCCTCCTGCCACATCAGGTCATTTTTTCTTCTCCACAACTCCCCACCCCCTCCCTGGGCAGGGAGCAGACAGTCCTATGGTCCCATTGACCCAATAATGCTTGGATCAGGCTCCACTCCTGGCAAATCCAGTTTTGTCGCCCCTCCCTCAAGTGTGAGTCAAGTGTTCCTATAGTTGGAGTGGGATCCGAAGGGTCAGTCCAGGCTGTTTCTGATCCCAAGCTGTTCAGTGGTTGTGGTTTGCAGCTTGGGCATGCTTGGCTTTTTTTCTTGTTTGTTTGTTTAGAGACCACTAATGAGTGAGCACATCCCCTGCTTATCTTTCTGAGTTTGTGATACCTCGCTCAGGAGGATATTCTCCAAATCCATCCATTTGCTTGCAAATTTTAGGATATTATTTTTTCTTACTGCTAAGTAGTATTCCATTGTGTAGATGTACCACAGTTTGTTAATCCATTCTTCAGTTGAGGGACATCTAGGTTATTTCCAGGTTCTTGCTATTACAAATAATGCTGCTATGAACACAGTTGAGCTAATACCTTTGGAGTGTGAATGTGCCTCTTTAGGGTATACACCCAGAAGTGGTATTGCTGGGTCCTTGGGGAGATTGATTCTCAATTTTCTGAGAAACCACCATATTGCATTCCAAAGTGGCTGAATAAGCTTACACTCCCACCAACAATGGAGGAGTGTTCCCCTTGTTCCACATCCTCTCCAATATAGGCTGTCATCTGTGCCTTTTATATTAGTCAATCTAACAGGGGTTAGGTGGTATCTCAAAGTTGTTTTGATTTGCATTTCTCTGATGGCTAAAGATGAAGAGCACTTTTTCAGGTGCCTTTCAGCCATTTGTAGTTCCTGCTGAGAATTCCCTTTTTAGATCTGTACCCCATTTTTTGATTGGGTTATTCAAGGTTTTGAGCTCTAGATTCTTGAGCTCTTTGTATATCTTAGAAATCAGTCCTCTATCACTTTTAGGGTTGGTGAAAATCTTTTCCCATTCTGTAGGCTGTCATTTTGTCCTATTGACAGTGTCCTTGGCTTTGCAGAAGCTTCCTAGCTTCAGGAGATCCCACTTATTGATTGTTGGTCTTAGTGTCTGTGCCACTGGTGTTATATTTAGGAAGTGGTCACCTGTGCCAATTTATAGAAGTGTATTTCCCACTTTCTGTTCTATCAAGTTCAAAGTGGCTGGGTTTAAGTTGAGGTCTTTGATCTTCTTGGATTTGAATTTTGTGCAGGGTGACAGGCTCAGATCTATTTTCATTTTTCTTCACACTTCCATCCAGCTATGCCAACACCATTTGTTAAATATGCTATCTTTTTTCCATTGAATGTTTTGGGCCTCTTTGTCAAAGATCAGGTGTTCATAGGTTTTTGGGTTAATGTCTGGATCCTCAATTCTATTCCATTTGTCCATAAGTCTGTTTTTATGCCAGTACCAGGCTGCTTTTATTACTGTTTTTCTTAGAAATCAGGAAAATAAATCTCAGAACAAATCTGAGATTTCAACTTACTCCAGCCAGAAAGGCAAAGATCAACAAACAAGTGAGAAGTCCAGAAGGG
The DNA here is from genome assembly GCA_004025045.1 of Sigmodon hispidus. NCBI lineage: Eukaryota > Metazoa > Chordata > Mammalia > Rodentia > Cricetidae > Sigmodon > Sigmodon hispidus. Next base: position 28,385 of record PVIH01003175.1, on the reverse strand, counting down.
ATTTTGAGAGAAGTGAACTCTCAGCACTGTTGGTGAGATGGCAAACTAGCTGGAAATCAGTGTGGCAAACTGTCCAAAAGCTAAAAATAAACTCCTATATTGCCCAGTTGTTCCACTCCTTGGTATATACCTAAGTGGGCTACCTTGCAGATACTTGCTCAGTCATATTAATTGCTATCCTATTAACAATAGCTAGAAAAAAATTAGACATCCTTCAACTTATGACTGAATAATAAAATGTTGCACATACATGCTATAGAATACTATTGAAGTGATTGTTGAAAATTCATTTAACAAGGTGAGAAATATTATGGTGTGTTATGATATGAAAAGTGAGATATGCAATATTTTCCTAAGAAAATATAAATAAGAATGGACTGAAGAAGCATTTAGGATTCAAAAGACATCATTGGATCTCTGCTTTAGGCTATGAAAACTGCCACAAACATAAACCAGTCTCCAGGAATTTTCTTTATTCAGATTCAGTCATCTTGGCACAACGTAGAAGGAGGGTGAGATTTACTTTGAATTGGGGAAGGCAGAAGAGTCAAGGTATATAAAACATAATGTGTACAATGAATGACAATCATGAAGGGCTATTTTTTTATCACATTTTATTAAAATTTTTAAGATAAACATAAAGAAATTGAACAGAAAATTTTACATTTTATATATTAAATACAAGTAATATAATACAATGTGTTGAGAACATGCCTCTGAAAGTCCAGTCATTTGGAACATCTCTTCTTCAGATAGTTTTTTTTTTTTTTTTTTTAAAAAAACTTTATTTATTTATTTGCCTTGGTGTTTGCCTGGAACTGGAACTACAGACAGTTGTTAGCTGCCATGTGGGTGCTGGGAATCAAACCCGGGTCCTCTGGAAGAGCAGACGGTGCTCTTAACCACTGAGCCATCTCTCCAGCCCCCAGATAGTTTTTAAGGAGACATTGACATACAGTGGGCAACATACTAAAGAGCATGAGTCCATTTTAAGCCTTATTTGCATAATAAATATTGGTTTCAAATACATGCATTGTTTATTTAAACATTATAATTATATTGAAAACATAGAAAAAAATGATAACTACATATGCAAAGACGTGATGTGCCTCTAATTACAATATGGTCTTTCTTTCATTGTTCCCAAATTTTAGAAGAGGAGGTACATAGGCATGTATATTAACCCATTGCAAATCTGTGAGTTTTTTCCCCAAGGAATATCACTTAGCATTTGGAACAAAATATATAATATGGTGCATAGTCTCCCCTTTCTATATGATAAAATTAGTATTGTTAAGTGCCCTAAAGTAAATTAATATCTCTTTCAAGTATTCTTAATTTGAAGTAGATTAATATCTCATATCATGTACAAAAACATGTATAGTAGACTATGAATTTTAATAAAGTCCTATGGGAATTCCTGATGCTCCAAATAACAGTGACAACCCTTAACTCAAAGTCATGTGCATATATTTGCTGCTAATGTATATTTAAGAAGAGGTATTTAGTTCAAGCATTCCATTTTTTTCACAGAGTGTAAAATTTTGTACATTATAGTCCTCATTGCTATATAACAAAACTCAGTTAATGAAAAGACAAACAGACTCCCTAAATCACCCAGTAGGCAGAGTATGAACACAAAAGCCACATGTATAGAATTTTCTCTTCACTGGACTAACCAAGAACAAGCAGTTTGTCAGCTGTGAGCAATTGGCTCCTGATAATCTTGTTCATTAGCAAATCAGGCAGCTGTTGAGATCTGCAGAAAGGCCCCCATGTCTCTAAATACTCCAGTACAAAATCAGTGTAAACCAATTAAGTTACATGATGGGAAAAGGATGCAATGTGTAAATGATAATTCACTTAACCTCTGCCTACTTTGCCTTTACTTAACAAAAGTCACGTGTCCCCTGAAAATGATAACCTTTTACATTGAAATTAAACGTACATATTCTAGATCTCATATTACTATTTAAATAAAAGTAAACATCTCAGAAATCTTATAATTTTTATGGCTACCTTAACTAGAGAAATTGCTTTATCTCTAAAGAGTAATTTAGATCACTCTACAAAGAAATTATGTATATATATATATTGTTTGTATCTTTACACAATAAAATTTATAGTTTGTATCTTTACACAATAAAATTTATACATTATCTACCAAGACATTTTATATAATTAATATTTTGAAAATAATTCAGTTCTAAAGTCATTAGACAAGAGCATAAGGAAGAAAATAAACAGGTACTTAACATTGATATAAAAATATAATTTTAAGGAATATACTTTTAATAAATGATATACTATTTAAACAGGTATTTGTGAGAGTTACTACTTTGCTAGTTTCAAAACATTAATTTATGGGCTACACTAGTTTTCATCTCATAAAATTCATTTGAGTTATAGTAAACATTAATCATAAAATCATAGGAATTTCAGAACCTCAAAGGAATTTTATGATCCTTGCATTCAACTCCTTTATTTTACTTGCTCAGTAAAAACTCATTAGGAAAATAATCCTAAATTCTAACTTTTATGCCAATTTCTATAAGTAACTTAGATTTCTATGCTTGGTCACCCAGCCCAACTCTCTCACTTAAAAGAATGACCTTGAGTTGAACTGTAAAAAAAAATGAAAAAAAAAAGTTTACTGAGAAAGTTACGGGAGGACATGAGATTTATGCATATGTTTGTGTTGGACATCCTTCTCTGTGCTAAATGTTCAAAGTGATGTGATCATGTTATTTATTGTATTTTTAAGATCATTTGCAATGTTAATTTATATGAGTTTGATATCGCTTTTGTCTTTCAGTTGTGTGTTATTCTGAAAAATCCCTGGGGAAGGACAGGATTTATATGCTTTGTGTACACATTCTGCAGACTAAGCGCTCTGGCATAATTATTTTTGGCACTCACTAACTGATTAAAACATCCAATTTAACTCATGATCAGTAAGATTAAACCTTTTTAATATACCTCAAAAGTAAATTATCATTTACTACTCAAACATCCCTTTTTCCACATGTCCCAATAAAGCTGTTCTTTTTTTTTCGTTAATGTACCTTTTAACGAGGACTCCCTTTTATTTCTTCCTTTGGGCAAAACTGCCTCGTCCTTTATAGAGAGGTAAAACAAAGATGACACGAAGGCTGACTAGATAAGTGTGTGCCTTCCAATGTCATACTAATTGCGAAGCTTTATTTTTGTGGTATTCTGTAAAGAATTTGCTCTTGCAGAAAGCTTGTTCCTGCTTTGTGTTCATTTGATTTAAAGGCAAGTCTGAACAGTTAGGAGGACATAATAGTTTGCAAAATTACTTTCATGACTTGAAAATAAGTGTGCTTTATTTTATTTCATTTTGCTTTAGCTTACAAAAAACTATTTTAGTCATATGAAATCTGTTTAGTAGAAACATCCAACGCCTTCTTCAACATTAGAAAATTTCAAGTTAAAAACTATGTTGTAAGGATTTGAAAAAAAAAAAAGCATGCTATAATACCAAATTAGAATAATTGTAATTTGCAAGTCCTTTTAACCTGCTGGGGACCCTTGCAGAGGTTCATCAATTTAATGGAGAGGAGGATGTAAGATGTAATGGATAACATGCATTACTTAAGTTCAGGCCTGAAGGAGCTGTGAAGCAGTCACAGGTGTAAGCCCATCACATGCTGGGTGAGGAAGGAATGAAGTCAGATTAGTAGAATCCTCCTGTGAGGCTGGTAGGGTATTATTGTGTACAAATACTCAAGTTATTTTCTTTATGCAAAGGATTATTATAAAATGAAACAAGAATTATAGAGTTGAGCTTTAGATAGAAAATAGGTCAAGTCAATGCAATTAATATTCTGCCAATTTTTTTTGTCCAGATTCACAAATACTTCACCAGATTGCTAATAAGCCTGTATCTCTTCACATAAATATTTGAGCAGTATGAAAAATATATCAAATTTATACACAATAGGTTCAAATGCTGAAATATCATAAACCAGACAAAAGGGTAACTTTCTAGGCACATTTGGTAGGTATACCAAAACCAACAAACCAACCAAATAAACAATAACCAAAATTCCCTATAAAAACTATTAAAGAAGTTATCAGCAAATGAGAATTTTTAAGTACAATATTCGCTGGTTTAAGCTTCAGAGTTAAACAACTGAAAGAACTGAGATTAGAGATGTTTGAGTACATTTCATGGTTTTAAAATGTATACATCGGAGTCTTGAGGAGTACCAAATGAAAAACTGGCTTTTTTTCTAAAACAGAAAAAAGATAAAGGAAAAAAAAAAGAACCTCTAAATTATTATGTGTATAGGGTAGTGTCTACTTCAAATATATTTTCTGGATTTAGGGACTTCTTGAGAAGTACTCACAAATTGGGAATATACTAGGTGTGTTTGTATCAGCAATGTGAATCTTAGAAATTATACTCTTTCATGAGGCAACTGATTTCTCCAATTACCCTTTTGACATAAAAAATTTTAAAAAAAATATTCACTGTGGATTCTCACCACATGGATCTCTAAGCTAGTGGATTGGTTTCAATGGTTACTAAAGTTTATACAAGACCTATCAAATTCCATTATACTGTATGACGAAATCTATGATCTTGGCTTATTTTCTCTTACCTTTTTAGTTGAATATGGGAATAAAGACTTCAAGAAAAATGTTGGTTTAAAAAAGTAATAATGATATGTATAAGTATTCTGCTTCACCTTATCACCAATTATAGAAGAAATTTAATACATTTTCTTGATGTTAATGAAGAAGTAATGAAGAACATCATTTCCTAATAAGGAGTGAGTTCAATTACGAATCAAGTTATGTGTTAAAATGTAATCTACTGTCACATACAAAGTGTGTAGTTTATTTTAACTAAGATTTCATTTTTAATTGTTGACACAAGACAGGGTAAGCTTGTTGTGCTTAAATTTTCATAAATCGGTAACTTTTGGCTCAGGTGCCAATGAGAGGACAAGAATAAATGTCTCAAGCCTTGGTTGTTAGGGTCTAATCATAAGATCGTGGTGCAAATTCATGGATTATTCATGTGTAATTACAGATAGGTACTGTGCTCCTTTAAATCATCCTGATGGCCCATTATGGTCCATAACAACTGAAATAGCAATTGTCATAGTAAGGTTTGGGCTCTGCCATAGAGTATGGGCTCTAATCAATAATGATGAATGGTAAAATTTTACATCAAGCAGTCCAAAGTCTGGTTGGCCACCTCCATAAATCTGTACAAACACCAAGCAAAGCAGCTGCAGGCTCTGGAAATTTAAAAACCAGTTTTCTGCTTACCCCCCACAAGCAGGTACCTCTGAAAGTAAAGCTAGAGAGGAAGGGAAAAGAAAAGGAAATGCTCAGTATATCAGTTCTAATGATTCATGTGCTGTTAAGAAGAATTTCCTTCCTATTTAAATGGGAATGAACCCTAGGTTGTTTTCAAGGTCAATTTCAGGTGAAAGGGGGGTCATCTAGAGGTCACTTCAGCTTCCATGCAGGTCAATAACGCCTCTTCACTTCCATAGCAGACAAGCTCCTCACACACAATCAATCCACCAATGCTGCTGCTGCACCAAGTGTAATGAACAGTGAATAAATGTAGCCTATCATCACAAAACATGCTTTTTAAGTACCTTTCCTTTTCATGTAAAACCTTGTGCTGTCAAATTCTACATTCACTCATCCAGCAGTGAGTAGCAAAAGTGAGAAATCAGACTCTCATTGGGGTTGGTAAAAGGTCACAGCTGACAGACACGGAGGTTAAACTGCCGAGTTAAAATACTGTTCATTACCCACTGCAGGTTCTTGCTAACTACACTTCTTTGTGTTATAGTCAAGCAGTACATCAAGATTCCCCTCCTCCTAATTTATTAGCAATTGTTGAATTGTATGAGGCAGGAGCTAAGAGAGAAATTGATGTCTTATATATATGCATATATGTATTCGCTTGCTCTTTGAATATTTCTATTTCCTAATCTATTTCCATATCAGAACCCTATGCGACATCCTGTCTGCTTGAGATGCACCATAATTGTTAGAGAAACATAAATTCTAAGATCAGACTAGCCTGAACTGTCTTAATTCCAAAGCCATCGGTCAGTTGTTTGGAGACTTTTGTTTTGTATATTCATTTTTTCTTGACTGAATTATCAGTGGAGTATTTGAATATTATTTCACTCAAAAAAATTTAAAAGATGAGAACCAATAATTTACTCTTCAATTATAAACTCCTCTTACAAATATAATTTATTTTTAACATGTATGATAATATTTAACTGACAGGGTTTCCCTATGGCAAGTATTAGTCCAGAACATAGTCCTTTGTTAACAGACATGGCAACTTACTTTGTGTTTTGCATTAATTTGGTTATGGTTGGAGGAACATTTACTAACAACTAGTAATCACTGAAGATTAAGGAGAAACAGCACTTTTAAAAAAAAAATCAGTTGACTAAGCAGTTTGGTGTAAAATCTGAATGGATTAGAACAACTTTCCTAAAATGAAATCTCATTCTCAATTAATTAGTGCGTAGGTGGAATTCCCTTTATTGAAATAAAGAGACTTGGTGTGGCAGATACTGGGAAGAAAATAGGTCTTATTGTATCAAATTCAAAATCATAAATCACAAATAAAATAAAGGTTTATTTATATGCTCTCTACAACAATAATTCGACTCAAAAAATTACCATTATATATTTACATCTTTTAAAAATGCATTCTAAAATCCCTCCTAGAGAAACACACTTTTTGTTCCTTCTTGCATGCCTTCTCTCTCAGTGGGACTGGAAATAAAATGTTATGACTTAAATCACAAGAGGCTAACATCATTTTTAGCAACAAGGGCTGCATAATTTCAAGACTATGAGTGAGTGGCTGACTTTAACTAAAATGTTTCAGTTCTGTGCGTACATAGGTACATAAATAATTCAGAATTAATCCCTGCAGAGGGGACAATGGGAATCGTAAATTATCCATGTGCCGTCCTCAACATTAGAGGCAATGAACCTATGGTAACAAACTATGAGTGTTACTCATTACATACATCTCACAGACACCTTAACCTTTGAATATTAATTTCCCTTTGCATCTTGTAGCTAGGCGATATCATCATTTTTTAAATATTTTTCTTAATACTCTTGCTTTCATTTCCTTCTCTCTTTTATGAAGCCTCCCAAACCGGAGTTAAACCACAGCTACTGAGGAATGGATTGGAATACATTGATTTATTGCAGAAAGAATTTTTTTAAGCTGCACTTTTTTTTCAGAAACCCTTTAATATTACTTGTAGTCCATGTAGAGAGTGTAAAGTGAGGTGTAGCAGACAGACCATCTTTATGAAGACAAACAGGACTCCATTGAGGTTGACAGTGTCCTTTGAATTTCATAAACATATATCACACTTGTTTAAAGCAAGGAACACATTGCAAAATGACCATAGTTTTCATTCAAAAAATGAAAGTAAAGATAAGCTAAAAAGGAATATAAATATCTCCCAATTTTAAATTTTATTATGTCTTTAATTATTAAATTGTGAAGTTATTTCTTTAAAGAGCATAATGTAATAAAACAGTGGGTATTATAAATTTGCCTTTAAATTACTTTCTGAGCTAAAAAACAGTTTAATAAGCTCCATGACTTTTTGAATAATATCATACAGAGAAAAAATAGAATTATTTTTATTGTAATAAATTATACTTAGTTTCTATCTACTAGATAGGAGAAATTAAAATAATTTCCATGATTTTTTTTCCACCAATAAAATTTATAAAACAAATAGAGGTCTATTTTTCTCTCTGGAAACACACCAAAACAGCATACAAAGCCAGGGTAGGGTTTAATCAGACTTCATGTCCCAGCATGCAACTGTCTGTCTTACTCCTTGCTCTCTTTCCAGCCTTCACTGTCAAATCTTTGCCCTGGACGGACTGGCCAATTATAACCACCGTCTTCGCTCCCTTTTCCTGTGGCATTGAGTCTGAAACTCTCCGAAGGCTGATGAGGACCATGTTTAAGTGTCTGTTTGTGGGACAGGTTCCATGTTGGTTGGAAAGAAGTGAGTGCTCGCTGCTCTGTCATGAATGCTGCATAGATAGCTGGAGGTTAACAAAACACTTTGAAAACTAACAGGAATGAATATTTGAACGAGTCCAGGCTCAATCCCTGTTAGATATCAGTAAGGTGAGTCTCTTCGGAAACTCTGCTGAAATGTGGTATTCACTGCATATCTGCCTTTGAGAGGCATTCAGGACATAAAGGGGCACAAAGAACTGGGGGTGGGGGTGGGGCATGATTAAGTTACTTGGGGTGGGAGGTGTTACAGTCAGGCTGGACTCTTTCTTCTCATTCTCTTTTCCCACATTGTAATGGTGTAAGGACCTACCCAATTGAACCATCAAATCTGGACTTCTACCCTACAGAACACAGATAACTGTCTGTTCTTCATAACATACTGTCTCTGTCTCAGGTTTTCTGTTATAAAAACAGAAACTGTAGTATCAACACGACTAACTAATGGGTCTAAAAAGGGCATATATTAAGGGAATCCTGCCTCCCTCTCTGACATTATTCTACTTTCTACTGCTGACCATGGCCTCCCATTGTTTCCTGTGCACATCAGTTGCTTTCTATCTTCCCTGTCATTGCTTCTATTAACATTAAGTCTCGCTCTCAAAAAGTCTGATTTTAATCGTTTCAGTTTGCTCTAAAAATTGTAACTGCTTTTAAAACCTCATTTCACATTGCAGACTTTTTGCTGATCTTGCTAATAGATTTGCTATTAAAAAATTTTCTGGAGTACACAGGTTATGAGGAATACATTTAAAAATCATTTTCATTTTATGCCATCTTACCAGCCAGTTTTTGAAATGATTGTAGGCCCAAATTCAGTTCTTTAGTTTGTTTGTTTGTTTTGTTTTCTTGAGACACAGTCTCATTATGTAGCTCTGGCTGTTGTCAAACTCATTATGTAAACCAGGGCAGTCTTGAACTCATAGAGATCCATCTGTGTACCAAGTACTAGGACTAAAGGCATGTGCTACCACTCCAAGCATTGGTGTTTAATTCTTACTTGAGAAGTTCTATTGTTGTTTTCAAGAAAATTAAAAAAAAAAAAAAACAGACGTTTGACTTTTTAAGTCAAATAGGCCTCTGATTTTGTGGAGCTGAGTTGTATTTTATATGCACATAAAGATATATATATATATATATATATATATATATATCTTTAGGACTGTTTCCCTTCATAATCTAAACATTTCCCTATCCAAGCTATCAGACTGCCAAAAGTGATCATTTATTAATGAATACTAGTGTGTAGCAGGAACTAATCTTAGTAGCACAGTTGTATAAAAACATAATATTTAATTTTGTATAATTGGACTTATATAATTATAGTAGTTGACGTCCTCTCATATGGGCAATAATGACAGTCAGTAAGGTTTGTCTTCTATGGTCCCTTTCTCATATAACTGTTCGAGCCTTCTGCAAAAGGGAAACTGTCTTGACCTCTTCTAAGCTGGCATCTGTTTACATAACCAGCCCTGGAACAAAGAGGAACCCACTTACTTCCCAGCCTTCCAAGCTGCTTAGCTTCATGTAATATTTGCCTTTGTCTCTCGAGAGTTTTGTTATGTAGATGCAGAAGACACCAAAAATGTTTCATTCTTTTGTGGCTGCAGGTAGATTTCAGCCTTCCCACTGGACCTTGAGTTTGTGTCATGACCATATGAGGAGATGCTTCAATGATACGTGTTTTACTATTTGTCCCTGGATTCTCTATACTGTATAAGAATTTGACACTTGTGTGACATATCTTTTCCATTCAACACATTAATTGTGAGAAGAAAGTAACAATTCATTTGTTTAATATTTTTTCAAATGCTCATTTTGACATACTTCTGCTACTTACTGTAAATTCTGAATAAAATAAATATTCTTAGATAAACAATAATAGTAAAATAAAATGAACAAGTATATAAATATAGGTGTTGGGTTCCATATTTAATTTCACTCCTTTTAAAGTTAGACTATTTAAAGTAAAATGATTTGGTGAATTCAAATAAGTCATTTAGTGGAACAGCATAAGCAAAAATTTAGTACCATAGTTAAAAGATTTCCATAGTGAAGGCACACTGAACATTGCCTCTCAGTTAGCTTGATCTTGACTTTAACCTATTTGTAGAAGCATGAAATGTTTCTTTTCAATACTAATATGCTGTATTACCAGATTATTAAGCTTATCAACAATTTAATCAGTTCTATTTCAATGAATTGAATAATCAAAACAATTTCAAATGTATAGTAGAGACTAGGCAGTCAGTGTTCTCCTAAACCATAGTTTTAGACATTTTCAGTGACTTGAGCATAGTTCATGCTTAATAAATATTGTTGAAGAGTTAATGAAAGCTATTTCTTTTATACACATTACTGTTCACAAATTATTTCATGTTTCAGAAAGTTATTTTTATTTCATAGGGTGTGCCACTATTTTCAACAGTACAAAAATTGTAATGTAAGAAATTTTGACCATTTGACAGCTAGTTAACAAAGCTATCTATAAACAATTTCTTGTAAAGTTATGTTTGTAGATAGACGTTGGTATGTAATAAAATAGAGTGGTGCCACAATGATGAAAATATATATTATCAAAGGAAAAACATGAACATATTTTTGTTCTCAAAACTTCCATCAAACACTTGAGCTTACATGTTTACAGCATAAAATGAGCTTTCATAGGGAGTTTGTATATGAACAGAGTTTTGTTGCAAACAGTGGCTGAGATTTTAGGGCCTGAGGCAACAATGAAGACTATAGAGTTGAGAAACCCTTTTCTTTACCTCTAATGCTGTAAGTGTACTTAAATATACTAATTATGTAACAATGAATATGCAAATCAAAATTAAATATTATCTTTCTCAATACAAATCATGAAATCTTTATTTACTATATAGAAATACGGTCTGTATATTTGAGCATTGTATCTAGTAATAATATATCACAAATTTTACATAACATTACCAAAGTATGTAAAATGTAAACTTGTGTAAAACATTAGGCAAATTAACTTTTAAATATTTATATTGATAATATTAAAATGACTAAGCTATTTCTGAAAATAGACTCTCACTTAACACCGAATTTTGCCTTTCCCTATCCTTGCCCTTGCAATCTTGTTATCTACCATGATCAAATAGTGTGCCCAAGGCTATTGCTTCTATGAGCCAGTATTTCAAGGAATGACCTTCTAATGCTACCAGACATATTATTGCTGCCAACTCGTGGTAATAGTGCATAGAGAAAGGACTACTCTATTATATGGACTAGGAAAAAATATGGCAAAATAAAAAAATCATAGAAGTCTAGGAAGTTTAATTCTTCTATACAATATATAGAGTTACAAATACAAAGTCTTATATATCATGACTCATTTGCGTCAAAAAATAAAATTTCATAGGCTAGTATTACATGGTGCACATGGTAGTTATTAAGTAATTTCTGCTTAAAGACCTTGTATAATTTGTGCACACACATCAAGATCTATCACTGCTTAAAAATCAATATCAATGGTAGTTTTTTAATATTCACATCATAAAAATTCTAATTTACATTTTTTAGTAACTAGTTTGTTAGAACCCTACATTTTTTTAATTCTTACTCCCTTTTCTCTCTCTCCTGCTCTCTCTTCTCTCCTCTCACTCTCTCTCTCTCTCAAACTCTCTTTCTCTATCACTCTAAAATATTTTAAAATTTATTTTAGGTACTATTTTTAAATTTTTTGATTTAGCTAGAAAAAGTGAATAAAGAGAAGTTTTTTTTCATAATCAGTGTGTAATTTCAGAATCTTTAAAATTAGCTGAGACAAAGGGCATTCAAATATTCTTGCAAGTTGTCATTCATTAGACAGAAATTATGCCATTATTTTGCTTTAACTGTTAGTACCCCATGATTAATAAAGACTTTAAGAAAAATGTGTTAGCACTAATTGCTCAGTTTAAATTTTTGAATCAGACTATTAAATTTTTTAGAGTGTGAACTTTGCTTTCTTATATAGTCAGAGTCCTAGTATTTGGGATGTAGAAAATATTTAATGAATAATAGCTTAATTGGTTAAAAGTAAATGGGTAATAGAAAGCATAAAAACACTCAACTGGATTATTCTCCAAATATGAAATCATAACTATTTAAGGTTTTGTTCAAACAGAATAATTCTAATACATAATGAAATGTAGGTATAAAAACTGCAAAGGATTTAGTAGCCCTCACTTAACATCTTCAAAGTGTCCTTGATCAAACCAAAATCAAAATTGTTAGAGACAGATCTAAATCAAGTTGGTTGCAAGTCATGGTACTAAAATGATGCATTGATTCTAAGAGGTTTTCATTGACTATCTAGATACTAGTTCATTGACCAGCACTTGCTTTTCTTTTTTAGGCTAGTATTAAAGTACATTTTTATCAAAAGAAATTCTATGCCAGTGAGAAACAACTATGTGGATTTTCTAGACAAAGAAAGTGATAAAAATATGTTGAAATATTTGTTTTATAACACATTGAATGTACAAATTAATTTTGTGATTACAAATACCAATTAAAACACAATGCTACTTACTAATGACACAGTTTATATATATATATATATACACATACATATAGTTTTATTTATTTATTTATTTATTTATTTATTTGTTTGTTTATTTATTTGCCTTGATGTTTGCTTGGAACTGGGAACCGGAACTACAGACAGTTGTGAGCTGCCACATAGGTGCTGGTAATTGAATCCAGTCCTCTGGAAGAACAGTCAGTGCTCTTAACCACTGAGCCATCTCTGCAGCCCCCAGTTTTTATATTTTGAGGGCAAAAATTTTACAAATTTGAGTTCTCTTACTAATGAATAAAACATTAATTTATTGATCTTATGAGAGGATAGAGAAAAACCTATTAAGATCTGTGATTTATTTTATTTGTTGTTTTTTTTTTTTTAACAAAAGCTTGCAAATTCCTAGATTTCATTCAGGTGGAAAAGATATAGACAACTTTTGATAAATTATTATTAGTTGATTTCTTCTTCCTCTCCTAAATAGATGTGTGGAAAATTGCTTTTATTCTTTGGGATGGTGTGGCAGAAAAACAACAAGATACTTATAAACATGTTTATCTAGGATGAGATCAGAACGTCTAAATAGCTTGAATCTAGGCTCATTTTTTTATGATTCTTATTTCAGAAATTGTGTCTGATTTTTTCCTGCGTAGCACATAAAGGTACTTCAGAGTTTCAATTTAGAATAAAGTCTCTTCCTCAGTTTCTCAATTGGCCTCAGAAAGATTGAAGATTGAGTAAAATTAATCTCTTAAAAATGTTTAAAAGTAGAGCAAGTAAGGTGGCTTAGGAGGAGAAAGTGCTTGTTGCAGAAGTCTGGTGTTTCATTCAATCTTAGCCCTGTCCTGAAACCTAGATAACAGCCGAAGGACAGGACTGATTTCATCAAATTGATCTTTGGCCCCAAATATGTGCTACTGTCATGTGTCCCTGTGGATGACTGTACACATACACACATACACACACACACACACGTGCGCACACACACCAAACAAAGAAAAAAACACTAGTTTTGTAAATGTTTTAGAGATCTATGATACATTAGTTACCTTTCATTCTCATGAAGGCAAATATTTAAATTAAGTACTTTCATATATAGCCTACTTTTGTTTATAGAATAGCTTTTATTGCAATGTTTTGTAAACGTTCTCACTGAACTGTTTAAAGAAATACTTAAGAAATACCTGGATAGCAAAAAAAAAAAAAAAAAAAAAAAAAAAAAAAAAAAAAAAAAAAAAAAAAAAAAAAAAAAAAAAAAAAAAAAAAAAAAAAAAAAAAAAAACATTGATATATTTAAAGCTGCTAACAAAAATTATGAAACATTTCCTTAATTATGTGTCCAACCTAAAAGAAAATGGTTACAGATAATCTTACTTATTATATGTTCTCTTCTTGATTAATTACATTTGGAGACAATTTGAAAAAATTCTATTTTCAGAATATTTGCATTATCATGGTTCTTAATACATTAAGGACCAAACAAATTATTCTTCTAAATCAAGGAAGACAATAATATTTTGTTTATTATATTTAATTGACAGGATGGGTCATTTAAAATGTAGCAATGAAGGTAAGGTTAATATTTATTATAGTAACTAAAACTCACTACTGAATCCTTGGCTGAACATTTTTTTGTAAACTAGGAGAATATTATGTTTTCAATGGTTTTAGGAACTATAAAACAAAGAACAAGGCAATACAATTTTAATAATTGCATGCCCTGTTAAGCCATATTCTACAAAAAAGAAATATAATCCAATATTGATATATAATGTCAATTTGTAGTTCAAATCACATTCAATTATAAAATTATATGTATCACAATTACTAGACCAACATGTCAAAGTGGGGTGTGGATATAACTTAAATTGTTAGCATAATTTAGTTCATGCTGTATAGGATTAATTAAAATCTCAGTGTTTTATCATAGTAATATTAAGCCATTTGAAGCCTTGTAAAAAAGATAGAGCAGATTAACCTCCTGATGTTGTCATACCTTCCATTGTGTATTGTGGCCAAAGCACAATTCACTCAAACTGAGACAATGAGGGAGATAAAGCTTATGCAAAATGCGGTTACTCACCACCTCTGACTGTTACAGTCTTTCATCTTCCATGAAGATCCCAGAGCCTTACGGGGAGAAGTGTGCTTGTCATGTCCTATTTAAAGGTGAGGACTCTTAGTCTCTTCTTTTGACTAGTTGAGCTCCACATGCTAGTTGATATTTGTACAGAAAGAATTTCTCTAATTGGTTGAGAATGCACTGTTTTCTGAATATACAAATAAGTCATTAGGAGTCATTTTATTTATTGCTTTCATTTTGCAGAATGATATTTACTAAGTTCTCTTCTGAGGCCTATGTTATGTTTAGCACACATTCTTACTACCATTAATAGTTTCAAGTACAGTTTTCATTTCATGGAGTCTCAGATCCAATTGAAAAGAAGTTGGTTACTACCATATTATTCATGCCACTATTGTACAACTACACATGCCTTGCAGGCATATTGTTGTAGGTCTTAAAGTTCATAATTGGATGAGACTGATGATTATTTTGCTCTTCTTAAAGTGTGACTATTGCCTTCATACCCTATGAAATATCTTCAGTAGGGACAAAGCTTGTACTAGCTTAGTTTCTCTATATTCTGTAGTGTCTTTAGCAACATGCTCATAGCACTGAATTCTAGAGGGTACATAAGAATATTGGCTATCACTTCAAATGTTTTCAGAATCCCATGGCCAGGCAGCTTAAAAAAGATTACCTCCAACATTTACTTAAAATACCACTTATGTATGTATTGCCTTCTCATTCCAACTGATTGTATGATCAATGAGAACAGAAAAAAATTCCATCTTTCCCCTTTTACTCTTGCAGTCTCACAACCTAATAAGTGACAGACTGTAGACACATATTTTAAAATTATGAAATTGACAGAAAAGTCTGTGTAGACATACTTAAAATCACTATTTTATTGCAAGAATAAAAAAATATTTTCCACCTAATCTTCATTAAAAGAAAGCATTTACTCTTTTTAGTTTAGAGTGATCAGATAATAGATAGATGATAGATATGTATGTGATAGATAAATATGTATAGAATAAATAAATAATATAAGATTGTAAGAAATCAAGAAACTTCATTCAAGGAACATATGTAGAATATTAAATACTTAAGTAACTATTGCAAGATTATTATTGGAGATAAAAACAGGCTACACATGAATAAATCATTGTTATATTTTTTCAATAGAATTTTAGTTGGAAAATGATGGGGTAGAGTCTTTTGTGGAATTTATTTTTACTGTGTATGTCACTTCTATATAGGCTAGAATGATAATGCTCTTTTTAAAAAATACCCAAGCAGTTTATTCAGTCTAGACATTACAGGAGGTCTTAAAAATATTTACATGCATTTGGAGAGGAAAAAGAAGTGTAGCTGGAGGTAGTCAGTGACAAAAATCACTTTGGTTTTTTACTAGTAACACAAGAGAAAATAGTTTTATAAATTGCATTTATAAATTATATCATTGATATTAAAGATTTATTAATAAATAGTAAAAAATATCACTGGATTAATTGCTTTCCTATTGCTGTGATAAACCACCATTATCCATTACAATTTATACAAGAAAATTTTTGATTGATCCTGTGTTTGTAGAGGGTTAGTGTTCATGATGGAGAGGCAAAGGCATTCTAACTGAAAGAAGTTGAAGGTTCCCATCTTCAAACTGAAAGCACAAAGGAGAGAAGAAAATTGAAATTAAACAATTTCTAAACTTTCAAAATACTCTTCTAGTACATCCTTTCTCTAAGAAGACTGCACTTCATAGCCCTCCCCAAACAGCCAAAACTGGGAACCAAGCATTTAATATCTGAATCTTTGGGAGACATTTGTTATTCAAACTACTTCAGCCTCATGCTGACAAATACTTTACCAACAGAAGATGTCTTTGAAACTTTTGGTATTTGTCATATATTCTATATGAAATTTACAGTAGAGAATGTAACTCATAAATTTGCTTCATTCCTAGAAGAAAAATCTCATATTTTCACCTTACCTTCTTATTAAAAAAGGAAAAAAGATTTCATTGCCAACCTGCAAAATATTAGCCAATAAGAAAAACTTAAAATTTAACTAATGTTCTATGAAAGAAGATGTCATACTAATTTTTTGTTCAATTTAATTATTACTTTCTTGGAAACTAATCAGATAGTCTGATGTCATAAAGATATATTTATTCTAAATTGATGATTTTTATCATTGAATTAAATGTAAGTAAATCTAAAATGATAATTACTAGCTTTTTACCATAATTCTTTGAGCATCTAGGCTAAAAGTGAATTTTCTTTTTATTATTTTGTCAGGTAACTGCTTTGTTTCTCATTTTGCACATAATTCATATGCAAACAAATGTGTAACGTTTTTTGTCATCACATATTAGTCACAATTTATCCCCTATAAATTTAGTTTCCTGGCATTTTAACACATGTATCATTATGACAGATATACTTGGTGCATAATATTATAATTTTTACAACATTTAATATGAAGTAGACTTGACTTTCTTGTACCAACTATGAAATTAAGAAGCCAAGTCACTGCCCAGGTACCTTAAAAATACACCTCTCTTATTTATGTACAATTCTAGTTTAAGGTATCTGTCTGACTTACTTAATTCTTCAGTCATTACTGGTGATATTTATGCCAAGTTTACAGGATGCATTCTATACATCAATATTTTGTTATTAGTTACAAACCTCAGAATTATTAGGAACCATTGAACATGAAAATGTGGAAACAAAGAGGCAAGTGTGTTCTATGTTGATGTTCATTATTTCACACATACTTTTCCTGGGGGTTATTTCAATTTAAAAAAATTAACAAAAGAGAAAACGAGGTTAGAGAATTATTCACCAGGAGATGAGTGAAGGCTACCAGGTATCAGCTAATGACTTGCTTTTAGATTAGGCTGGACCTGGGTCACAAAGGTAAGCATCTCGCTATTATATGGTCAACTTTATATCATTCAAGTCAAGCTTGAAAAAAGCACGTTTCAGATGTTGACTTTTGCTTTCCCCCAGATGCATGTGATCTTTGGAGGAGAAAAGGACAGCGTTAGGCCCTTGGTGCTGGTATTTTCATGTCTTTCTCAAAGCTGCAGCCATGCTGTGTCCCTTGGAGATGTTCTTTTACTGGACTGTCCCCCAATGAAACTGGGTCTTGAAGTGTCAATGGCATCAAGGGAGATCATAAGACACCCCTCTAAATCTGCCTCTGGTTGATGTTAGTCCTGCTGGCCCTGCGGATTCTGGTCATAGCTGCCAACTTTCTCTTTGAAACTTCTTCCTTTTCATTATGTTTAGGTGCCTCTCAAGTCGCTGAGCTTTGGTCCAGACTCAAAATCAAATTTCTTTCTTCTTGTCTCTCCCTGACTGATCTCAGAGATATTACAAAGTACATTAAATCTCCAAAGAGAGACAGGACTTGAAAGTGCTACTTCACTTTTGTGTTAACTCACAAAAGTCAGTATCTCCGACTGATCACATATGAAAGAACCCTTAAAAAGAACAGTATCACATTTAAAAAATTAAAGCATTGAAAGTTCTCTTCTGGGTCTACCTTCTTTTAGACTCTTCAACCTGATGTAATGGTGGGGGTAGGTAGGTGGAAACTTCATTTAAAAATTAATGATTAGCAAATTGAGAAATTCTTTAAGTATGGCTAGATATTTTTGATCTGCCGGAGCTACCGACGGTATGTGTGTTTGATCTATTTGACTAGCTCTAATTATTTAAGAAGAGTGTTTGATTTAGAGAAACAAATTTCTTTTCCCCTGATTTATATAAAGTAATTTCTAGTCTAACACTAGCAATAGTTACAAAATTATGTCATTTTATAAATACAAAATTAGGAGTATTCCTTTAAAAAAAGGTTGGTTCCATCTTTAAACTTTGTAAGAAAACTGACGATTAAATGTTGGAAGGTTTATTAGAGATAGGAAATTAACAAAGTTAGATAATAAATGAGAATAATATGAGAGCTTTGACTGAGGTCTAGAAAGTGCTCAGAAAAAAGGATATTAACTTTAAGACGGTAACCAAGGAGAAAGAACTTCCTGAGTACAAGATGGAATAAAGCTCAGTAAATTAAAGTTGGTTCAACTTTTTCAAGACAGTATGTGTTTGCAATAGTTGTGTTACAGAGATAGAATCCAGACATATTCAAAGTGCTCTTGCAACATAATGCATAATTCCCAAGAATTTTTGTGATTTTAATTTGTTTAATAGCAATGTAAAACAGCAATCCTCAATCTTCAGTATTATAAGAAATTATTAGTTCCTTGAAGGTTATATATAAATATTATTTTCTTTATGTTTTTAATTACTTAAATTTTTCCAAACTTGCTTTTCTGACATGAGGAATATTTAACTTGATTTCAAAGTGTGAGTGTGTGTTGCTTTCTGTTTTCTGTTCCATTACGTGAGCACTCTAGGAACAGGAACCAAAAACAACAAACTTGACAATGTCTAACATTATATATCTGATACATTTAATACAAGAAATTACTTTTGCTCAACTATCCTTTTATAAAGAATAATTTTTCACATTGAAAGACAAACATGTCTATAAAATCATTCTTTGAGGGGTTTTATGAATGGTGTAAAACTGATATTTCTCCTTCTCTTTTATGTGTTATGCAACTACTATAACCTTTACCTGTACTCGAGGCAAGATTAATAAGATTATTTTTATCATACACAGCAACTTTTAAACTTCATATACAATTGAACAAAATATTTATCACCTGTTAACTTAAGAGCTTTGTGGCTCAGAGTTGTTAAACAGTGATACAGCATGAGGGTTTGGTTATAACTTGTATTCTCTTCTCAGAGCACTTGACAACTTAATTTTTATTTTCAGTTATAGAAACATTTTTTCCAAACTCTACTTTCTAGCTGGCTCATTTGCAATGATTTTATTTTTTAGATAAACATCATTATACCTCATTAGATGGCTCTCCAGATTATTTGGTAAGATAGATTCAAACTAAACTAAAATATGTACTGCATATCTTTCACTAATAAATTGTGTATATACCATATAGAATAATAGAGCTCAAATGTTAGCATATTGTGCATAGAGTTAATGTATAGATCAATTATTAATTCCTACTATGTAAATTGTTACTATCAATAAACAAATAATTTACATGATTTTGTATGTAAATAATATTCGTCTAGTTTGTTAATTAAATTATAAATCTCACTTAAATGCTGAACATAATGCTACCAAGTACAAAGATTTTACTTGGGAAACTACATAGTTATTTTTAATGCACTAAGCTGACTAATGTAATCTGTATTTCTAGTAAATATGTATCTTAGTCCAAATAAATAATTATAACCGCTATTTTGTAAATCATTGTTCAATGCTGATTATTACTTGGCTCAACAATTACATTCCCTCACCTTCATAGAGCTCAATGGTAAAGATGAACACACAGTCATTTCAAGATAATGATGCTAGATATAGAGATGTCAAAAATATTTCTTGCAATACAGATCTCACTTTTGGATATCTTAGAGGAAACTGTGATCAAATGTAATTCCTTTAAACATTTGCAGTTACATCTCTCCTATATTTTGGACATCTATTTCTTTCATATTACATCTTCAGAGGAAATTAACAAGTTAACAATGAAAACTGGAGTTTACAATCTGGAATTTCTGTTGTTTTTTTTCTAAATATGTTGGATACAAAAGGCAAACTAATTTCATAGTATGTTGTGATTCATGGTATTTCAGATCTTATGTTAACATAGCTTAAACAACTTGACAAGAATGTCCAAGGAAAGCATTGGCTGCATTATTTCATGACTATGTTCCCCAGGCCTAGGAAGTTAACTTTAAAAATCAAATCTTTAAAATACCATTCAAGATCTATATGTAGATGTTTTATTGGAATGTTGTGTGAAAATAATTGAAAAACTTAGTGACCAACTCAAATTGTTACAGCGTCAATATTTATTGTTGCTTATGGTGCATAAAGAAAAAACATAATTTCATTATTTCAGTTTGGAAATCTTCAAAGGGAAAAGTTAAAGCAGAAACTGATGGTAAACTTCAGATCCACAGAGAAAAATACAGAGATGGACTAAAGTTGTTATCAGATGTATTAAGTTTTATGTAATAAATTAAAAAAGCAATAAACACAGATGCCCAATCAAACATTAAAAGAAAGCAGAGATGGGGTTGTATCAAGTGCTCTAGTACTTATTTGTAAAAATTTGCATAATTCTTTCAAATATTTGAAGCCCTATAAAGAAATAAGTCTTAAATTAAAACCATGTATGTATTGCTCCAAATTAAAACACTCTTTTACATGATACATTATATATTTAAGGGGGTTAAGTGCTAATTGTACCTTGTATTTTATGAGAAATAGTAAAAATGAAAGAAAAATGTATACATTCAGGGAATTCCCTTGAATAAAGAAGAAATCTGTCTAAGATCACAATGTACACTTTGTTTGTGGTATATTGCTTTTCCTAGCCAGTTCCTCATAGGTTATCTTGAGTAGTTGAACCATTTACTTGATAAAAAGGAGTGTAAAATCCAGGAAACTTTGTATAAGCTATCTTAAAGATTTATTACTCTCTTTTAAGTTATCTTTATTTCCCAGACGCAGACACTCGTATTATTCAGTTTATACTGATATTAACTGTGCTTCAATTTTATTTTTAGCTGATCATTGCAATGAAAGTACCTAAATTTAATAATCCTTGCACCCAGACATTTTATTCTAAGGATATTAGTTGGGAATTTTATATTGTTTTGCTTTATGCCTATATTTTAAAGATCTGTTCTGAAAGTGACTCTATTGCCCTGAGCAGGGTATAGAACAAAACTAAATTCTGACTCTTCCTCAGACTTATGTCTTATCTTCTTTGCTGCCAAGTTTCTTTCACTTTTTTAACCCCTTATTCTTTTGATGTTTCTGTATTCTTAATCGCATACCCAACGCACACATACACACACACACACACACACACACACACTATATGCATACTCTCGGCCCTGAATATATACATACAAATGTATTAACTCAAGTTGATATGAAAGCTTTAAGGTGAGATGTGAAAAGGCTCCAAGAGCAGTGCATTATTTTATAGTCAATCTTTCAGCTACCCCTGTTTGAAGCAAATTATGCAATATGGTTGCCTTGACCTTATTGGTTACCCTTTCAAATGGGCACTAATAATTAATACACAGTCACTGAGTGACACAAATACATTCTTGGCTGCATTGTTGAACATTCTAAATAATTTAAAATGCACAGAGGACTTTCTAATACTTACTTGGTGAGGGAGAGCAACCCTTATCCATTTTGAGGGAGTAGGGAGGGGGGCTTTGCTTTTTTGTTTCTATTGAATGTATTTGGGCTGTACAGCTGGAAAGGGCATTCCTATAGGACTTTAAAGGCAAAGTAGAAAAATGACATAAAAGGCTTGCTTGGATTTGATTGATGCACTCTCATATTTGAAGTTCACTCAGAGCTTTGTGCTAGAAGGCATGGGTCACTCTATCCAGTGCTGTAATGAGACTGTGTACGAACACTTCCAGCTTGGAGACCTTGCTTTAATCAGAGATTGGAAAACACTCCTGACTGATAGGCTCCAGAATCAGACCTAAACAGAAAATAACATGCTCAATTTGGCTTCTGAAGGTAGGTTGAGCAAATCTTTGTGATGTATTGGAGCATTTGCTGAGTGCAAGTGCACGTGGGGTGGTTCCTATTTCTGTCGGCAAATACAAATTTTTCACTCAGCAGGCATAATCAGAGCTAACTCGAGAGGAGAAATAACAAAAACTCAACAGCCCTTAGCAACTCAGCATGGCATAGAGGGATTTAAGACTTTAGCATTTTATCTCCATCAGTATGAAAATGTATGAGGAAATCTGAACTTTGAAAGTGCAAATAAACACACTTAACACATTGTAAGCCACAGATTTTCCCCTGGTACTGTGCTAGGCACATTCATTTATTTTTCTGATAAATTTCACTTGAAAATTTTAAAATTCTTTTTTTTCCTAATCTGAACAGATTAACCATAACATAATTTGGATGAGCTGAGGATGATGTAATGAGCACCTCTCAGTGGATTACTTATGTACTAATCTATGTCGAAAACTTTGTGAATGACATACAGAATGAAATGGGCAAATATTATTCTTGTGCAACTTACTGGGAATCCTCAGCAATAACCCTTAATATAAATGTGAGTCATAAACATATTTAGAACTTACTGATGAAAATTTGTAAAATAATTTTAATGAATCAATCATGAAAACACTAAGTGTTAAATAAATTAAAGTTATATTTTTCTAGTCACACAATGCATGTATACTGAATAAATATTCTTTGAATATCAAATAAATTTATTTTATCATCATAACTTGGATCTCTACACCCTCTACATGAGGGAGACAGTTGCATAGCTTGGAATGTTTGAGCGGACCCAGCTGTGGGATCTATCTCTACTGCATGAGCTGGCTTTATGAAGCATTTTACATATGGTGGGATGCCTTGTTCAAACTTGACAGAGGAGAGATGGCCTTGATCTTGCCTCTACTAGATCTCCCAGACTTTGATAATTCCCCATGGGAGACTTTACCCTTTTGGAAAAAGAGATGGAGTGTGGGGGACATTGAGGGGAGCAGGAGGGATGAGAGAAGGATCTGTGGTTGTTATGTAAAACGAATAAAAAATATTTCTTTAAAAAATTGAAAGAAAGAATAAATCAGACTGACATAATCTAGAAAAATTATTGTATATAGCATCACACATACAGAAGACTCTATGGTGGTGGTGGTAGTGGTGGTGGTGGTGGTAGTGGTGGTGGTGGTGGTGGTGGTGGTGGTGGTGGTGGTGGTGTGTGTGTGTGTTTGCATCTGTACCCAAGGACAGAAGTTGATGTTAATTCCTTTTTCATTGCTCTCTTATTTGTTTATGGAGCCAGTATCTCTCACTGACCCTGGCTCTTGCCAGTTCAACTAGACTAGGTGACACAGGCCACAGGGACCTTCCTGTGACCAGTCTCCAAGACTGGAATAAGTAGAAGCCAGAAATGCAGTTGCAGTAGGAATATTAGGAATTTTATATGTGTGCTGTGGTTTATTCAAATGCACATGTTAACTTGGTAAGCCCTTTATCAACTGAGTCATCTCCTAGGAACAAGCTTTTCCTCTCCCATGTGCAGAAAACTTTAAGTGATGAAAAATTTGTGTCAATAATTCTACAGAATTAATCTCTTTCACAAAGCAGTTAATAATGTCCAGTTTGCTTCTTTAACAGTATAACAATGTTGGTTTTATGCTTTATAAATTTCTTATCAGTTAATGTCTTAGATGGAATTGTGCTTCAGGATTTAAGACAGTATTACTACACACATTCCCCCCTTGTATCCACCTTGACTCTGGAAGGACTAGAGTGACTATTGTACTCAAAAAGAGTCTAATCTAGCTCTAAGTTCAGGATACTGAAGCATTTTCTTAACAAGAAAATATTAGATTCCCAGATGAGAACAAAAAAATCAAGAAAATTCCTTTCTTCTCTTTTCCTATGTTTATTCTATTTCCCCCATAAAAAAATGGAATTGTTAATAGTAAAATGAAGGAAACTTCCAAATCAGAGCATTCTATTTCATTCTTTGCAAATTAAGAAGAATTAATAAGGCAAAGTTTGGAATTAACTACTTTGGGCAACATCTACTTCACCATTACATGTATATCCTAAACTTTTTACTAGATTGATGTCCAAAAGACAGACAAATCATTTATGAGAAACTAAATTGTTCAATCTCATCTCTTCTGTCCTTCTCTCTCATATTTTCTTTCTAAAATAATGTGCAAAAAAATAAACCTAAAATGAGTGAATCTCAAAAACTAAATAATCAAATTTTGTCATTTTATGTAATATAATTGTTAAAGACAATTAGGTGTATTTTATAAGTCGAAAGCTTATAGAGTAGGTTAATAATATAAACAGATTAAAATATAAATACATATATTATATCCACCCATATAACTATATAATTATATAAACACAAAAATTGTTAATGTGTAATCATGTTGTAAATGCTTAATATTTGTCTATAACATATAACATACATTTTTGTCTCAATACTAGCATTTTTTTTAACTGAAAAGAAATGTTCAGTATTTTCTCTAGATTTAATTAATGGTCAGGCACTTGTAACTTTAAACAGGGCTTATTTATTTGAAGAACTTTTATTTTCCTGTAAGATATATTTTCTGTAACTTTAAAAAAATACCAGTAAAATGTGCAATGTTAATGAATCATGTACTCAGTACAATAAAACAAAAATAAATAACATGCCCAAATATTATAATGGTCAGGCTAAAGATTCCAAGCATAGTAGAGTGTTTACTTAGCACAGATAATGTTTTGTGATCACTTTCAAAGAACAGAGATGGGGGAGAGAGGGAGGGAGAAGAAGGGAAGGAGGAGAAAGCAGCAAAAGAAAGAATAACTAGAAGAAAGCAAAGAAATTATAAGGCTGTTAAAGAGTTTAAAACTAAATCATATGGATAAACATTTATTTATGCATGATATTACTTTGTGGTATCATGTTCCCAAGTTTGGGTAAATAGTAAGTTGGCACATATGAATAAATAAATTAATAATGGGATACAATTAATATGTCACTAACATGTCTACCTAATCTCTTCCCTTTTTGAAATCAATCAAGCCTCACACTAATGTTTCAATGTTGCCTTCAAAATAGCAGTCAGATGGGGTGCACACTCAAAGCCAGAACAACAGGATGTTTTACACATGGTCATTTCCACTCTGAGCTGCTTTCCTGAAATTTCAACATTCTTCAGTCCATTCCCTATACAGTTGTCAGAATAATCTTTTTAACATTTGATCATTAAATTGTCTTAAAAACATTTTCTAGCTCTTTATGACCACCAGATGAATATGACTGTCTTCCTCTTTGTAGAACAAGCATCCTTTCCAATCTATCCCTTTCACAAGATTGTTTCTTCTTTTGTATTATATCCTCAATTATTATTAAATACATCTGTTCTTCTCATGCTCTTGGAGTGCCTAGTTCCTTTTCTTGATGGTTCCTAGTGGCTGTTCTAAATTCAGTGAGCTCTTCAGAGCTCCAGCCAGCCAACACTGTTGGAAATTTCCTCATAGTCCCTATCCTCTTGCTCATATAGACTCTTCTCCCCTGCTCTCAGATGGACCAGGAGCTCAGCTCAGTGCTCAGCCATGAATCTCTGCCTCTACCTCTATTCATTGTTGGATATAAGTTCTGCAAAGGCATTTAGGGTGGTTATTCAATTGATTCTAGAGGAAGTCCTGTCTAGGCAACACCTTCACTATTGGTTGGAAACTTAGGTAGGGACATCCTGTGAGTTCTTATAGGTGACCCTAGCATCTGGTCTTTTCCCAACCCACAATTAAGATCTTCATCTTTTTTTTCCTCCCTCCTTGTTGCGCCTCTCAATCCTCCCCTTCTCTCATGATTTGTTCCCAAGTTTTCTTGGTTGCAACTCCTTATGCTATCAATTAGCTAAGAAGATCTTCTCTATTTTCACTTTCTAGGGGAATCCCTGGAAGTTTCTCCAAGCTTTTCTGGTTTTCAGGGATTACATTTTTCAGACTGAGTGTTCTTTGTCTTTTTTTTTTTTTTCTTTTTGCTTTTTGTCTAAAAGTCCACTAATGAGTGAGTACATCCCATGCTTATATTACTGGTGTTCATATAAGCCAGAAGAGGGCATAGGATCCTATGCAATTAGAGTTAGAGATGATTGTGAGTTTTCCTGTGGCTGTGGGCATTGAACCTTGGTCCCTGTGCAAGAGCGAACAATGCTTCTAACTTCTGAGCCATCTCTTCATCCTCTATAAATATTACCTTATGTAAAACACTTTTTCTAAGAAGACAAATAATTAACTAGTTTTCTTGAGAGGAAAGATTGCTCTAGTACTGACAATAGAGATAAACTTAACAGTTATTTGGTCAATTCCAAACTCAAGTCTGCATTCTATTAGCATAAAGCACTCCATTGCTTTCTAAATCACACAACTTGTACTGGTGTCTGTAGGCAAGGAATGAGAGGCCACTGATGGTCAAAACAACAGCCTCAAAGTTCATTTTACTGAGTATTCTATTAGTAGAAATTTTACTATTGTATGCTTAATCTATTTAAGGCAACATTCCTTCTCTCTCAGTTATGCAAATAAGAATGCTTATGGAAAGATTAATCTTCAGATTTGCGGGAGGTTACTAATAAGCCTTTACTTGATCTATAGAGAAAACACTACAGAAATCAGAAAATAGATTTAAAAGCTTATTCACCATGGTTCTTTGAGATCTCCCCCAAACAAGGACAAATGAACAGTTTTGTTTATTGCTGGAGAGGAGGGCACTGCCTCTTCTCCTGTCCATCCTCTGTACAGCTTGCTGACCAAAATCAGTGTCTGTTGCCAATTCACTTGCCATTCTCACAAAATGAAATCCATCAAAAGATCTTTTCTACTCTTCAACTTCCTCCATTCCTTAAATATATATATATATACTATATATTAAAATTTATTCTGTTTTTAAGCACCAGACTTGTCTTGCTTGGATCATCATTTAAAAAGTTGATAGCAAATAGTATAAGTATCCCAGGAAAAAATGGCTAATGAGAGTTTGCTGCAAAGGAAACCATATTCACTTGGGATCAAATTTGATACTCAAATACAAAATACTGGCATGAAAGAAAAGCAGTTTTGCTTCTAATTACTTTTGTTAATGTTTTTATCATTCTTTTTCCTTTTTGAAAAATAGTTTGTTCTTATAAAACAGTATGTTTTATTGTGTACAAGATGTGAAAGAAAAAAACAGTCAAAACAAATGAAATACCAGTTTACAATTTTCCTACTCAAATTTTACTAAGTATCTCTACATAAGATACTCCATTTGATAAATATAAATGTACTCAGGCTTTTTTTTTTTTGCAAATTAGATTATTGATATGAAGATTTGGGATGTAGAAGAAATCCAATAGTATTAAAACCTAGATGCCCCTCAGCTGAAGAATGGATTATCAAACTGTGGTATATCTACATAATGGAGTACTACACAGCAGTAAGAAAAAATGATATCCTAAAATGGATGGATTTGGAGAATATCCTCCTGAGCGAGATATCACAAACCCAGAAAGATAAGCAGGGGATGTACTCATTCATTAGTGGACTTTAAACAAAAAGAAAAGAAATAAAAGCAAAGCATGCCCAAGCTGCAAACCACAACCACTGAACAGCTTGGGACCAGAAACACCTTGGACTGACTGACAACCTTGGATCCCACTCCCCCTAGAGGAACACCTGACTCAGTCTCAATGTTGTGGGGAGAAAACTGGATTTGCCAAGAGTGATGGATGAACTAAGCAATATTGGGACCTTGGGACTGCCTGCCCATGGGGAGGGGGGGAAGATGTGGAGAAGAGAGAATGACCTGAGAGGTTGGGAGGAGGAAGGGACCTTGAATAAGGATATACAAGGATAGAGAATGTGACTTCTTTATTCATAATAATAAAAAAGAAAAAAATCTTCAAAAATGAGAGGGAAGTAGTTGAAATATATGATTTCCTTCCCAAAGGAAATGATCGCAAGCTCTGTAAAGCAAGTGTGGTGTGTGTGTTGTGTGGTGTGTGTGTGTGTGTGTGTGTGTGTGTGTGTGTGTGTGTGTGTGTGTG